>PVJH01007055.1:0-96035 GCA_004026705.1 Nesogale talazaci | reverse complement strand
GGCTGGGCCTCCTACTCCCACCACTGGAGAGCAGTGATGTCCAAAAAAAAAAAAAAAAACACTTTGTTCTATTAAACTGGCATTCCATGATGCTCACCTTTCCAACACCATCTTTGAAAACAAAGTAGGTGCATAAGCAAATGTGGTGAAGAAAGCAGATGGTGCCCAGCTATCAAAGGATATAATTTCTGGCGTCTTGCTCACCTTTCCAACACCATCTTTGAAAACAAAGTAGGTGCATAAGCAAATGTGGTGAAGAAAGCAGATGGTGCCCAGCTATCAAAGGATATAATTTCTGGCATCTTAAAGGCTTGAAAATAAACATGTGGGCATCTAGCTGAGAAGTAAAAAAGCCCCCATGGAGGAAGCTCCCCAGCTTGTGTGATCACAGGGTGTCCATAGTAACAGGTATCAGTATCAGGCATCAAAGAACTAAAAATCATATCATTGTGAATGGGGAAATGGTGTTGCAGAATGGAGACTCAAAGCCCATCAGTAGGCAACTGGACATCACCTTATAGAAAACTCATCGAGAGGAGACGAGCCTATCAGGGTGCAGTAAAGCACCGATGAAGCCTACAACTTTCCATTAGTTCTTTAATGCTTCCTCCACCCTACTATCTGAACCAAATTTTACCTTACAAATTCAGCCAGACCAGAGGAGGTACACTAATACAATCAGAGCTGGAAACACAGGGAATCTGGGACAGATAAACCCCACAAGATCAATAATGAGATTAGTGATATCAGGAGGGTAAAGGTAAGGTGGGAGAGAAAAGGGGAACCGATCATTGTGATCTACATATAACCCCCTTCCTGGGGGATAGACAATAGAAAAGTGGGTGAAGGGAGACATTGGACAAGGTAAGGCCTGACAAAATAATAATAATTCATAAATTATCAGGTTTGTGAGGGAAGGAATGTGGGGGATGGAGAAAAAAGTGAGGAAATGATACCAAGGACTCAAGTAGAAAGAAAATGCTTTAAGAATGATCATGGCAACAAATTTCTTGACACAATGGATCTAAGTATGGGTTGGGATAAGAGTTGTATGAGCCCCCAGTAAAATGAGTTTAAAAAAAACTTTACTTTTGTGTGTACATGTTATCTTTAGTGCAATGCCTAGCACAGAAGACATATTTTTAAAATATTAGTTGCTGCTGGTATGATTAGGAACAGACTCTCCTAAGGAAATGTTTTATCACCCTAGAACTCTTTCCGTGGATGTTTTTGTCTGATTCCTTTTGAATTTACTCATGAATTTCACCAGATCGATAGCTTTGCTTGAGCAAGAAACTGGACTGTGTTATTATTTATTCAATTGTACTTATTAAGTCTCTGAAAAGGAGCTTAGAAAAAGGAAGGGACACTTTGTGCTAATAACTTGCACTTTCTCTGGAAGTTAGCAAACCCCCTCTGTAGGGGCCTTTGTTGTTCTTTGGAGGCTAGGGGAGAGGGTTGTTGTTCCAATGAATGAGCATTAGATTATGGTCCCCAGGAGTCAGAGAGATGCAACCAAGTCTGACTGTGGCCACTAATCTTCCCAGAGTAGAGAGCTTGAAATCATGCATTCTGGTCAGTTCTCAGCCAGAAGATTTTATGAGCCTGGATGCTTTTATGTGGATTTCTTTTCTAAAGAATCACAATGAGACACTCAGACAATCCTACCATCTGGCCACTAGTTGCCATGACTATTGGAAAAGACTTTCGCCTTTTTAGAAACTGCTCTCGTTTTCTCCCTTTTACCTCCCAAACCTCCCAGAATCAGCATTGTAAAATGTAACACAATTGTGGCATAGATCATCTATTTCATAAACATGAAAACCGGAGGTTCAGTTTTAAATTTTGAAATACGACCCCTACCGCTAAAAGACGTCTCTTTCCTTCATTCCCTGTTGTTTAACATACATTATTATATTGCTTCCTTATTGCTATTTGAAATTACAAGCAAGATCACAAAGGCAAATGAAATACCAAGATTCGGGGCCCAAAGAATAGATGATGAAAAGCTATTTTCCAACAGCCGAAGCAGCATGTCTAGGAGAGTGGGTACTGTGGCTACCGGGAAGGGTTAATGTTTAGAAAACTTTCCAATGCATTTAGAGAACTTGCAGAGAACAGAAGTGAGACAAGACTGCACAGTCAGGGAGGGGGCCAAGGCCATGTGCTTATCTCTTTTCTAAAACACATGTGCATGCATACAATTAGCAGTCCGCTCAAAATGGAACATCCTCAAAGGCTCCAGGAGCTAGAGTTGCCTTTTAAAGATGAAAAGCTTGGAAAGCAGGCTGTGCTTTCAGAAGCTGTCACCGAGATGGAAAAGCACACCATCTCCAGCATAGCACTTTCCAGAACCTTTATGCAGCCTCTCGCACAGCTGTCAGTATCCATGTGCAACCTCCAGCCTGGCCGTAGTTTGATCATCTGAGCACTGAGTGGTCCGTGTCCGTGCCAGGCAGCCACTAGTGAGCTCACTGCCTCATTAGGAAGCCACAACTCACGATCACTTGGTTAGTCAGTAAACCCCATTTCACCTTTGTCCCAAATCAGGGTATTATTTGAGTTTCTCTCTGAGATTTTTACATGAAAAGTATGGGGTTGAAAACTCACATAGGGGAATACAAAGATTATACATGCCAGGAATATAATAATAGTGGTGTCTTAGCAACAGACACCTGTAGAGGACAGGATTACAGAGGCTTTAGCACAACGGATGCCTTTCATTTCATTGCTTGATTGTTGGTTTCCGCATGTGAGCCGGAATGAAAGTCTGACCTTCTTTTGGCTTCCTCACTGTTCAAGTGCCCCTGGAACAAAGTTCTCCCGCTTCTGCCGCTGATTTCATCTGACGTTGCCTCTGTCACCTCCCGGGGACGTGCTTTCCTTTCCATGCTCTCCTTTCCTCCCCAGCCCTTGTGCACCTCTGCTGTGTCACATTCAGGGCAAGGATTGTTTGCTCTTGAAGGTGAATTTCGTTCTCAGATGAGGAGCTTCTGGGAAGAGCTGCGAGCCTCAATCACTACAAGGATTGTGCCTTCTTCTGACTCACGGGTTGTTGCCAACTACTTTAGTGATTGTGGTAGTAGCTGTAACATGCACCTTTTGCTAGCAAAGAAATGGTATCCTTAGGCTAAGGTTAGATTAATCTCTAATCAAGGGGCAAGATATTGTGTTACTTATCCATTGCTGCACAACAATCCATCTCAAACTTAGAAAGCTGTACTACACACATATATTTCTTCATAGTTTTTATGGGTCAGAAATGTAGGGATGAATTAAGAGGGTCTTTTGCTTCTTCCTCAATCATGACGTCATCCAGGGCTGGCAAAAGATTTATTTCTGATCGTGCATATGTGGTTGTTGACAGATGTCCGTAACTTGCTGGTTACTGCACTGAAGAATGTAATTTCTCACTAAGTCTGAATTATAAGCCCTCAGTTTCTTGCCCTGCGAGCCTCTCTCGCATGGCAACTTGCTGCATCACAGCCAGTGAAGAGATTATCTTCTCGCGAGACCGACACTACTCTCTTTGGTTATAGTCTTACTTTTGCTATAGTCTATTGGTTGGAAGTCAAGCCACTTTGTTGAATCTACACTGATAGAAATAGCATTGCACAGGGGCCTGATACCAGGAGGTAAGTATCACTGGAAGCTAGATTAGAGACTACCTACCACACAGTCACTGCCAGAAGTCAATTGCAACTAGAGACCATCGGATATTATGTATTGTTAACAAACCACTTCAACAAATACAAATGAGCTATAGTAGGTTAAAGAATAGGGAAAATGTGTGGCATAAGAACTGTGTAGATGTGAACTCATGATATGTCCTACTTTCTTTGTTTTTCTTTACACCAACAATAGGAAACAGGATCAGGAGACGATTATTGTCCCATTTTATAGATGGACATTCTATAAAGTAATCATTGAAATGCAACATAGTATATTTGTGACAAAGAAGTAAGCGGAAAGCTTACAGACATCTCAGAGAAAGTGGTAACCATTCTGGCTTAAATGAGAGTATGGGCAGGCTTTGGAGAAAGTTGAAGCAGTCTGTTTCTCTAAAGACTGTCAGCCACAGAAAACCAACAGGGCAGTTCTACGTGGTCTTATTGGGTCACCACGAGTTAGATCTGAATTAAAGACAGGGCTCACAGGGTTCTTGGTGTGTGTGTTTTGATCTATGGACTTGTGGAACCATGAACTAAGTGAAATTTAAAATTGATATTTTGAAGAAAGAATAGACATGTTGGGAAAGGAAGGGTTACAAATGTTTTAAGAAAAAGTACGATGCTTAGGCAGTTGCACAATAGCTAATTTAAAGCAAATGAAAATGTAAGATATAAGGCCACAATGTCCTATAGAAAATGACACATTTCACACTTTCTGAAACATTCTAATCACCTGTGCGCATTCTCATTTAGTGCATATAGACAGTGCCCGTGTTTATTTCTGTTTTATCTTTTTTGATGAAGATTTTTGTTTTGTTCTTTAAATTTACGATCCTCCACATAGTTAGCAGGGGCTTTGAATCGAGATGCCAAGGTATTTCCTCTGAGAGAAGACACTACCTTAGTAGGTGGTCTGGGAACTCCATTAAAGCACATCTTCAGTGTGGCCTAATAGCTGATTTTGAAGTTTTGCTAGAATGAAACCATAACCAGAAAGTCAAAGCCTGAGTATTTAAAAATAGTATGTATGTACACATGTCTATGTTAGACTAGGGCCTCTAGAGAAGAAAATCCAGATACACACATGTCTTTCTTAACATAATATTATATATGCATATAATTTTCTATCTTGAAAGTGGATAAGTGGGACACACTGTTGTCGAAGTGGTGAAGTCTAGTCTGGTTCAAGCTATTAAAGCTGGCCTTTTGCTGACTTGAAAAATTGCTGGAGCAAATGAACCAAGAAGCTGGAAAACAAAACAAGCAGCAGGAAGAGCACAGGCTGATGGAGGTAGAGGCAGATGAATCCGAGGTCCACAATAAGTATGGCAGGCCACTGGGAGCTCCCTGCATCAGGAGCAGATGAGCCTGATCCAGAATTTGGCCCAGCAAGAAGTGAACCAGCCTCACCACTTGGTTAAGAGAGCAGCACTCCACCTAACACTTCGTGCAGCTGCTTAAGATCCCATCATTAAAGCTAATTTCTTTATGTTGGATCACATGATGGGAACATCGTGGCCCAACCCAGTTGACACCAAACCTAGCAGAATCTCTCCCTTGTCCTCCTCTCACCTATAGCCATCTCCTTAATCTCCAAAGTACATGATAAAGTCACACTTGCACCTCACATGACGCAACTAATACCCGATATAGCTAAAACCACACAATTGTTGTCGTTGTCATTCAGTGCCAGTGAGTCCCTTCCAACCCATAGTGAGCCTATGCACCACATACAACAGAGCACACACTATCCTGACCCACCCTCACAACTCTTCCTAAGCTTGAACCCACTGTGTCCGTCCATCTCCTTGAGGAACTTCTTTTCTGCTGCCCTTCCCCTCTACTAACTTCATTTCTATCTTGTATTTTGTAAGAGGACAAATCAAAACCACAATGTATACATTCAAAGAGAAAAAAACTCATAACAATTTCAGTATTCATATCTGTAGCTGATCATATCATCACATCTGAAATTCAGGACCACTTTCTTCCACTCCCCATTCTGTGTTCCCTTTGACCTCAGCACATATCTCAGCTGACTGTGGTTCTTTGCTGAAGATGCTAGGCTAGGGATTAGAAAACACTGCTCTCAAGCCCTATGCTGCCCTTTCAGTATGCGCATATGGCTCTGTAGTAAAATGGAAACATTTCAAAGGGCACAAGTCAGATAATGGTGATTTCATTCATTTGTAGAAACATGGTTCTCAAATATTGTTTCAATTTTTGTGAGGGACAGGATTCACTCTTTTTTCTCAAAAGTTTGCCAACCCCTCCTCTAGACCTTTTGCCGTCATGTCAGAATTAGGTTGCTGTAGTTATTGTTTACTTTCATTACAGGACGATAGTTACTATTTACTTTCAATATAGGACTTAATAGTTCTAAGGGATGATCTAGAGTTTCTATGGGATTGCAGATATATGCTTTGCCTCCATTTTTTAATACCAATATAATTTCCCTTATTAATCAGGATTAATAACAATACTCACACCTATCTTTGCCTGCTGATCTAGGAACATGAGGAGCCCAAATGTCTAGAAAGCATTTTTACCTTCCATTTCAATAGAATCAATGCTATGCCACTAGTTGGGATTATTCCGCCCTTAAAACTAAGGCCTCCTTTCTTGAAGTGCCAGAATATTGATGATAGGAAGCAAAAATGTGACCAGCAGATATTTGGAGATAATAGTGGTGTACCCCCATTTCTATATCTTGGGCCCTATACTTGTAAATTTTGACTATTGGAGAAACATCACCATATACTGGATACCAATTTGGAGGATTTAAAGAGTATGCAGCTTCCTAGAGAGCTCCTATTTCAACTTAGGGAGCTCTATAATTGTGTCTTTACCAACCTATTCCATTAGCCTATCAAGCCTGCTGCTTCAGGATGATAGACAATATCTAAAGATGAACATCAGTCCATTGCTACCCTTCATTTGCTGTGAAGTGTGTCCGATATCTGATGTGATGTTGTATGAGATAAATATCATGCTGATAGATAAGGCATCCTGAAAGTCCACAAATGGTAGTTTTGGCAGAAGCATTGGAAGCAAAGAATGCAAATGTCTTTTAAGTATCTATTCCCATATGAACAAAATACTGTCCTTTGACTGAAGGACGTGGTCTTCCATCCATTACTGGTTGATCTCCATTAAGGATGACCTCATATCTTGGACTCACCATTGTCTCTGCTGCTGGAAGATTGGGGATCCAGCAAAGGGAGTAGCTGTAAACCTTGGTGAGTTGAAGTCTGTGTTGCTGAGTCCACTCATAACTTATATCCTTGCCGCTATGATCCTGGTGGGCTCTGGTTGTTAAAAGTCAACTCAGTTGTTAAAATCTTCCTCTGCCAAGGTCACCCTTCAGTGGGCATTCCCTTGAGATCTAAAATCTTTTCATTTTGGTCCATTCCTAGAGCTCTATAGATATACTTTTTCCTTGCCAGCAATTTTCCAACCATGTTCCTTCCAAGTTCTTGGTCATCCAGCCAAACCACTAACCACAGCCTATTAATCCATATATGTGTCACACAATCAGTCATACAATAATCCATTTTGCTTCCAAGAATAATGAGAAGCCAAGTGTACTGCTCAGACCCTGCTTACTGGAAGAATGTCTCTTCAACATTGTCCTTCAAGGAGGTCATGTACAGGGAATGTACTGATGCTGTTCATTTTCAAGTGGTTCCTTCATATTATTCTGAGCCATAGTAAAACAAGCTTGAACTTTCTTTTCTTCAATCAACTAATTGACCACAAGGACCTTTCCATGAAGTCATAGGTATAGACTAGGAGAAAGATGGTACTGTGACAGGAGTAGATACCATTGGCATTTGGGCCACTGCTTCATGTAGCTTACTTGTTCCTTCATGTCATCTTCTGGCCCAGGGGCTTATATACCACTTGTATTTAGTGATGGAGTGCTTATATGTACACTCAAGACCTGTGGATCTGTCAACACCCAGTTCATGATGGGTAGTTCAGGGCATGATGACCCATGGTGAGATGCTCAGAGGTTCAACAACAAGGTTAAAGCTGTTTTTCAATAAGGGGTGTAGTTTTCTGTGGAGGATGGCAGAACTTTGCTCTAAAATCTTCAGGGCCTGTGCTGTGATTCACCAATAGAGATGTATCTCTCTCTACACTGTAATCTCAAGTACCATTTGATCAGCTGGGTCATATGGCCAAGTGGTTTTTGCGGAAGCCTGAACCTGTTGTCTACTCATGTTCTGAGCCCTCATCAAGAATTGTGGCTTTTCACATCACCCGATAAATAGATCAGAGTAGCACATTCAATTTAGGAATATGCTACCTCCTAAATCTAAAGAGGCCCACCAGGTGTTGTATCTCCTTTTTAGGTGTCAGAAGGGCCAGATGTAATAACTTATCCTTCACTTTAGTTGGAATATCATGTCATGGCCCACACAACTAGATCCCTAGAAATTTGACTGAAGTAGAACGTGTCTGATTTGGGGTGGGTGTGTGTGTTTACATTACCACCCTATAGCATAAAATGCTTTACTAAAAAGTCTAGAGATCTTGTCACTTCCTTCTTATTGTTATCAGTGTATGGAGTAATGTGACATTTTGTTGAAAGTAAAAGAAATCAAGATCGATGTAGAAAAGATTATGGTATGATACTGGAAAGTTTATAAGAATCTACACAAAGCCAGTGTAAACGTTTTCTTGTCCTTGTCTCTGAAGCCAAGCTACTTCTAGTGGTCTTTAAAACTGAAATTGAAAAATAAGCAATGACCAGATAAACAGCTGCATACCAGGTACCAGGAGAAGTATAAATTTGCTCAAGCAGTGAAACTACATCTGGAACAGCAGTGGCAATTGGAATCACCACTTGCTTAAATTTATGATAATATATTATAATTCTCCAAGATGCATCTGCTTTCTGCACAGGCCAAATAGGCAAGTTAAATGAAGACTTAGTAGGAATTACCACCCCTACATCTTTGATGACGGAATTAATCTTCACAATCCCTCCAAGAAAGCAGTATTGCTTTGGATTGCTCTTTTGCTAGAGAGAAGCTGTTATAATGCCCAGGATAAAACCGCCCCTATGGGTTTGGGGATTGGAACTATTTATGAAAGTAGAAAACTTTGTCTTTATTTCTCTTTACTAATGAAGACTGACTTATCTATACTAACAGAGGCAAAGTTTTCAGTGTCTTAGGCCAAATTATACTTGGGAACCAATTTATAACTCATCATTATTTTGTTTCTATTGAACCATTCCTGGTACAAAATATAATAGACTGCACTCTCTTGGGAAGAAAAACCTGTGACTATATATAAGGGGTTCACCCCCAAAAAAAACACCCAGAAAATTTATTTTTTCAAACATGTGTGTTTTGTTTGTTTGTTTGTTTTCAAAACAACCTTATCACCTTTAACATACTCTCCATTACACAATGCATTTGTCAGATTTATGATTCCATTCTCAGAAATGTTTTTCAAACTCATCTGTTAGGATGGCTGAGTGCACTTCCCTAGTTTTTCCTTCACCTCTTCTACATCCTGAAATTTTTGTCCTTTCATGTCCCTCTTCATTTGTGGAAGCAAAAAGAAGTTGTATCATGTGAAGTCAGGTGAGTAAGATGCAAGAAAGACATCCTGTTTAATACCAAATACTGGCACACTGAGATGGCTGCATGAACAGGTGCATTGTCACAGTAGCAAAATCTCTTCTGTCAAAAATTAGGCCTATTTTGCACCAAACTGTTATGAAATCTTTTCAGAACCTATAAATAGAAAGCTTGATAAATAGTCCGACCTGGTGGAACAAACTCCAAATGCACTGCAGAGGACATTTTCATCCATTAAGAAAGTTGACAGACCCGCAGAATGAGGTTTGTCATCAATCAACATTTCACCTTTTTTGAAATGAGAAGACCACTCATACACTGAAGTTTTTCCCATAGCGCTGTCCTTGTAAGTAGCAGTCAACATCACAACAGTTTCTGCAGCACTTTTCTTTACCAGGAGCAAAATTTTTGTTTTGTTTTGTTTTGTTTTTTTCTTGGGGGGGTATCACCGCCTTCAGGTAGGGGGAGTAGGAAGCCCAGACTTTGTTCCTGTGGACCCGCTGCTGGAATTAAACCTCCATCTCAGTGGGCCGCAGTCCTGCGCACAACCATTACGCCACCAGGGCTCGGCCTCAGGAACAAAATTTTACAGTCTAACACTGTTCTCTTAATTAAGTCATCACAAAGAGATTGGAATGAAACTGTTTTTACAAAAAAAAATTCACCGTGACTTCCCAGGTGATGCCTCTGCGTGCACTAACTCAGAGCAAGTTGCTTGATGCTTGCCTATTGGAGGAACATGCATATTAAGAAAGCTCCAGTGGGTGGAGCTTTTTTATGTTTGTTTGTTTTGGGGGTTTACTCCCAGTATATAGAGAGATAGATGATGATGATGATGATGGTTATGATGATGATGATGATGATGAAGATAGATAGATAGATAGATAGATAGATAGATAGATAGATAGATGAAAAGCAAATGAATTCAAGGTCAGCAAGCCAAAATGATAGCTCCAGTCAAGTGAATTCAGGGTCAGCAGACAATAAAGCATCCAGGGCCCATGGGTTGATGAGCCAGATACAGAATCCTGACCAGAAAGGTGAGCCAGATTCTTCACAGTGTCAACATCAGTAAGAGTAAGTCACACCTCAGATGAAATTGCCTTTTAATTGTATCAAGTCTCTGGCCTGAGTAAGCAGGGGTATCACTCCACTTTATTCTTCTCACAACTTTTTGGCTGCTCACATAAGATCCCATTTTGGAATATATTGCATTATGTTAGATCCCATCATGGTGGAAATTTGGACTGGGTAATTTGATTTATATTCATGACCTAAAGGCCTGTAAGATAACAAGTTTGTCTTATTTTGCACCAATAATTTCAAGGTGCTTTTGTGGTTGTGGTGGTTTTTGTTGTTTTGTGTTGTAAGTTCAGTTCTAACTCAGAGTTTCCTGATGTACAACCTCCTGGTCGAGTGCCATCCCCACAATGGTTGCAATGATTGAGCCCATTTTTGCATCTACTTTAACAGTCCATATCATTGATGGTCTTCCTCTCTTTTGCTTTACCAAACATGACCTTTCTTCAGAGATTGGACCTTCCTCACATGATCAAAGATACTGATACAAATAGAAGGTAAAATCTTGCCTGTCTGGCTTCCCACCTTTCAAGGATCATTCCACCTGTACTCCATCTAAGGCAGAATGATGTGTTCTTCTTCCAGTTTATAGTGCATTAATAGTCTTTCAAACAACATAGTTAAAAGGCATTAGTTATTCTTCCATCCTCTTTATTCATTGTGCAGCTTTTGTGTGCTTTTTTCTGTGCAAAATAAAGTTATTGAAAATACCACGCATTTGATAGTGAGCACCTTAGTCTTCAACATGACTTCTGTTTTTTAACACATTGAAAAGGCCTTTTGCAGCAAATTTTCCCAGCTAGATACAATGTTTGATTTCCTAACTGCTGCTCTCATGGGCATTGATTATAGACCCAAGTAAAATGAGATACTTAAAAACTCTAATCTTTTATGTGGTTATCATGCTACTGTCTATTGTGATGATTTTTGTTTTCTTTATGTTGAGATATAATCCATACCAAAAGCATTAGTCTTCTTTCTTCTTAGTGTTTCAATCCTCTTGACTTTCTGCAAGCAGGGTTGTGTCATCTGTATATTGTCTCATCCATTGATATATCTTCCTCTAATCCAGATACTGCATTCTTCTTCATATGATTCAATTTCTCTGATTATTTGCTCAGCATACAGATTGGGTAAGTGTACTGAAAGAATATAACCCTGACACAAACCTCTCTTGAATTTGACTCACACAATATTTACTTTTTCTCTTTGGTCTCTGTATGTTTCTCATGAACTCTATTAAGTGTTCTGGATTTGCTAATGTTTATAGTGTTATCCATGATTTATTATGATCCATCCAGTTGAAGGTCATGTCACACAAATAAACGTATTCCTAGTGCTTGTTTGTTTGTTTGTTTCATTTTAATACAAAGTCCTTCTGATATTAAGGATAAATTTCTTTGTTCCACATTCTTTTGTGAATTGGACTGGAAATTCTGACAGCTGTTAAATTCTATGTTCCCTCCTGAATCTTTCTTGAACACTTGGGTATTACTCTATTTTTAGTCACTAGCACTGCTGATTGGTTTCCAAGCTATGTTTCAAAGGAATTCTCATCTTGGATTGTTGTTGATTCTCTTTTCTAATTATCATATGGAACCAAAAAATTTGGAGCAAGTCATGTTTCTCAGGGGAAGTTAAAAAAGTATGTAATTACTACTGAGTTCTTCACCTTCAGGTAAACAACTGAGTTAGGTTTATGACAGTCTGTGTTACAAAAATTAAGAGTGCTATTTCTTTGGAAAGGTTTCTCCAGTTTTCTTCTACTGAATAGAAATGCATTCTTAAACACAACCATGCAGAAAGAGTTACCAAGTCACACATTTACTCAAAACTTGTACCAGTTGATCTTTTTTAAAGTTTTCAAACCATATTACATGAAGGCAACTTTAAACCAATAGTTCCAAAAGTATTATTAAAGTGCTTCTGTGAAGTAGCTAGGGGTTGGCAAATGGCTTCTGCCATAGTTTTCCAGATTACAGGATTATGATAATAGCCTTTTACATCAATAAGACTCCATGCCAATAAAACCTTCTCTAAGTCACAGTTTAGTGATCTGTGGAACATGTTTGGCTGTCAGGGACCATTTCTTTGACTTATGGTCATTTTGATTATTCACCATTTAAACAATCAAAACATTTAATTATAAATATTGTGATTTTTCTGCCAGATTTCCAACTGTTCTCTGTATTACTACATCAGAACTTTCAGGTGTAGTGGATGGTAGTTGCTGTATCTGAAGAGCGGGGTTTCTCTAGTTCATCGTAGCTCTCATCTCTCAAACAGAAAGACCCAACCATTTCACTAATAAGATGAATGGTCCAATACAAACACTCTTTGATTTAACCAATTCATTCATTTACTTTTTCTGTCTTAGCTTTCAATAGTATATTATTAAGTTTGTAACCCATGATTTATAGCATTAAAGTAATTAGAACACATATTAAAAGGGAAAGAATAGCTAAGGTTTGGCATTTTGTGATTTGTGCCTACTAAGCTCAAAAGTCCCATTGAAATAGGCCTCTTCAAGGCAAGAAGACATCTTTTTGTCCTAAATTTTTAATTGATTACAAAATTTATTGTATAACCTATTGTTCTGAGTGAAGAACACACAATGTGTAGCTAAAAATAAAGGACTTTCAGGTAATACTACGGAATCCTGAATGTTGTTTTTCTTTCTGCCTAATGACCATCAAGTTGTTTGATCCATATACTATCTTCTTTTGGAAGGTGAGATTTCGAAAGAGAGAACAGAACATTACGTAGAAATCACATGTAATCACCCAAGGACATAGAACACCTAGATTTTGTTTGCTAGGTCTACTCGTGAGTGAGCTATATAGTATATCAGTGTAGGCTGGATTTTAAGCGAATCACCCTTGAGATATGAAAGAATAGATTAGGCATAGATCAAGGAAGCAGATAGAGGTACGAAAAGAAAAAGGGACCAAAGATCTTCCCCTAGATAGAGTCAGTATTGACCTTTGTCCTACCAAAGGGGGAAAGAACTGATCTCTTTTGTCAAAGTTAAGCCTAAGTTATCTCTGTTCTAGTAACCATTAAGAAATCAAAGCCTGTGGTCTTGTTATTCAGGGTGTAACTCCCTATTCTGATCTTCATTGTCTATTACCAGTACTTTTTGAGATAATCTCTAATTTTACTGCCTGTAATGTTTGTCTCTTCACTGTGCTATAAACTCTGTCCCCAGCTGTATCTTCCTTTTAAGTTCAGTTATATTCCCCTCCAGAACCTTTGGTCACTCCTCTTTGTCCTCAGAATAACACACAGCTCAGCAGCTCAGCAGCTCAGCTTCATTTCCATTAGATCTTTCTAAAAACAAAGGACTTCTGCTCTGAGAAATGATTCTAGATCTATACATAACTAGATATGTTTTATATAGTAGACAATTGGGTCCCGCACAGTAATTCAAGTGATGGTAATACTCTGTAGCCTCCATTCTCAAACCGATGAGCTACAGGTTTTAGTTTTGGTTGTTATTGGGGTTTTTGATGTGTGTTTGTTTGGATGGGCAGAGAAAGATGTGTATTTCAGACAAGCAATACTTCATTTCAAAGCACGTTTCATAGCAGAGGGTACATTCGAAACCTACTGACATGTTCCAGTCCAACGCAGACTTCTGTAACCCTGTGCATTTGCTTGTGCAACCTGTCCCATACAATCACACCCACACTGTGCAATGCTGCACAGATTCATAGGTTCCCTTTTCGTCTCAGCCAAGAAAAGCAAACAACTACATTATCCCAAACCAGGACCTTCCACATCTACCCACCCTCCTTCCCACCACACAATGAATCACACAGGAAATGAAAAAAATGCTGTTTCTCATTAACTTGGAAGTATGGCTGCCTTTATGTTGCTTGATTGCATTTTTGAACTCTATTAACTCCTGATGTCAGGATTTGTTATACTCTTCTCCAAGAATGCCCTTGTTGATGAGCTTTTCATTGGCCAGAGGAGTATTCTTTACCTTTTTCATCTATTGAAATGTTACTTAATGCCCGCAGCTCATATACGAAGTTTATTATTTGAAGTTTCTTCCCATGAAAGGGTATCAGTTAATTTAGCAGCCAATGGCACATGTCCCAAGTGAATTTCTCATTGACTTTTCTAGTCAAGTATGACATCTTCCATAGATTTCTTATCTTAATTATATTGATCCTAATTAAGTATGTTTTATAGTTAACTCCCACTAAATTATATGCTGTTTGAAGACAGGTATATCTTATTTATTTTCACACCTAAAAGGTAAATGTGATTATAATAAATATTTCTTGAGGCAATTAAGCAATTGATATTCCTTTTCTGAGAGTAAGAACAAATACCTGGAGCATGCATTTGATCAGGCCTTTTGGTATTTTCAGAAGAAATTTTATTTAAAAAATTGAGAATTGACTTTAGGTTTAGATAACACACATCTCTGCGCTGTATTGGTATGGTGTTGTTAGCTGCACTGTTTCATGGTTGATGGCACTCCACTCGTGGTGACCCCATGTCCAATGGACCTAAATGTGGCCTGATCCTGCGCCTAACCATGTTCACTTAGAGAACCGACCACTGGCTTTGTTTATGTGCTTGTTTTGTTTGATGCTAATGTTTGTGGAAACAGACGATCCTGTCTTTCTCCCATGGATAAGCTGAGTGGGTTTGAAAGCCAACTTTCTACCAACAGCCGGACACTTAACCATTGTGCTTTTGCACAATGAACTCCTTTTGCTCCACATGGCTTTATTATTAGGTACCAAAAAGTCAGCTTAGACTCACAGTCGTTGTATTTATGATCAAGCCACTGTTCAGCCCAGCCACTCCCTCCGAAGCCTTGCTATGATAGCATCCTGCCAGCCACTGTTGATAGAAAGACGATGGCTTCCAGTGAGCTATGTTTGAAACCCATGTCCTTCAATTTATAGGAACATAGCCATCCTTAGATATAAACAAGAGAAACCAAGATGAGTGGTAATCTTCAATTGGCAATTAGGCAATTGATATTCTTAATTGATAATCACCATCCTCAAATGTATTCCCATTAAATTAGTAAAGCGAAGTGCTTGCCCTAGATGTCATGGTGTTGGTATCCCTGCCTTTTTCCTTGACATTTCCCACAATACTTTTTGTATCTCTTGTGGTTTTGCATATAGTGAATCTATGCACAATAGAATGAAATATTGCCTGGGCCTGCACTAGCCATGCAATTGTTTTGTTTAAACCCATATGTCAATCAATCATGTTGAAGATCTTCCCCCCCTTTTTTTTTTTTTTTTGCCAACTATGATGTCCTTTTACAAAGACTGGTCTCTTCTGATAATATAACCAAAGTAGGAGAGAAGTCTGGCTAGCCTCACTTCAAGGGAACATTCTGGTTGTACTTCTCCTAAGACACGTGTATATGGTTTTTTGCCAGTCTTCGGTTGTTGCTAGGTTCCATCGAATCACCCCCACCCCCACCCCCACCCCCACCCAGCAACTCTATGCACAAAAGAACCAATCACTGCCTGGTCCTGTGCCACCCTCACGTATTTTCCTATGCTCAAGGGCATTGACACAACCCCTCTATTAAATCATCCAGTTCAGAGCCTAACTCTTTGACTGATCCTCCAATTTACCAAACATGATGTCCTTCCTCAGGGACTTCTCTCTCCTGACATTATGTCCAAAGTGTGTAAGATTAAGTCTTGCTCTCCTTGCCTCTAAGGAGCACTCTGACCATACTCTTCCATGACAGATTTGTTTGTCCTTTGAGTAGTCCATTCTTCTCCAGCATAACAATTCAAATGCATCACAAAACCCTTATAACTTGACCAGCAGGTAGTGTCATGATAAGTAGAGAAAAGGCTGAAGGATTTTCTCTATCTTGGATCCATGATAAATGCTCGTGGAAATAGTAGTTAAGAGATAAAAAGATTTACTGCATTAGGTAAATCTACTTCACAAGAACTTTTTAGGGTAGTTAAGACGGAAGATGTTACTTTGAGGACCAAGGTGTGTCAGCCCCAAGCCTTGGTATTCTCCAGCCTGGAGTATTTTCAATAGTCATCATCAGTGCCCTAAACTAAATGCATCAATTCTATTATAGTCTTTTATCTCCTTGGACCAACTGTCACATGTAAATGAGGTCATTGAAATTGCCATGGCTAGAGTTGAGTCAAGCACATCTGTCTTCAGAGATGACCCAATTATTCTCTTTTTTTAGCATGGATCTGTTCTGTACCTTGATGCCCCCTCTTCGGGAGTGCTCATAAAATTAAGTATTCGGCAAACAATTAGCATTCTGCTAATTTGTTGTTATTTACTCTTGAACGAACTCTTGACTCTTCGCCACCCCAAGTGATGGAGTTTGACTGCCTGCTAGAGTTCATGTGGTTCTCACCTTTATGAAAGCAGATCCCCAGGGCCTTCTCCTATGGTATGGTTATGTGGGTTTGAACCAGCCCCTTTCAGTGAGCAGAGGAGAGTTTACTATAGAGTTTAAAGGAACCTTGAGTCTTCTTATTGGGGTGAGAATAAGACCACACCTTTGCTTGTGTGTATTATGTGCTGTTTATTATTTATGTGATTTTATTATGCATTTTATTTAAATGTATTAATTTTGTTTCAGGTGAGTGCTATGATCCTGATTTTACATAAGGATCAAGTTTGACTTAAACAAGTTTGAGTAGCTTCCCAAATTTGTATGTTTGTATATAGCAGAGCACCCACAGGGGTGAAGATCAAGTGTCCCAGTAGAAATTTCAGTTAGCAATCAGAAATAGCTGAATGGAGCTTCCGTGATTTCATGCTCCATTCAATTTTTTCCCTGATTCTTCCTTAATTTGTATAGTTCACATTCACTAGATAGTGTTACAACGAATACTGGTATGTGATTTGTGGCCAATTACTGTAATGATTTCTGTTTTCTTATGTCTACCTTACACATGGAATTGATGTGTAGGTAAGTAGTTCACAGTGTGGTGGCATTTTGTTATTATTTTTAGTCATGTATTAAGACCTATTCGTGGACCAATGGGATAAGCATTGGGCTGCTAATCATTAGGTTGGCCATTCGATTCCACCAGTGGCTCTGAGGGAGAATGATGAAGCTGTCTATGCCCATAAGAGATATACACTCCCAGAAACCCTATATAAGGTTGCTCTGAGTCAGAACTGATGAGCTGGCAGTTGGTTTCTCGTTTGGATGTTTTGTTTGGTTCTTTCATTTGGAAAGGATGTCTTTGCTGTTGTAGAATATACTGATAAGACAAGAGCTACATGTGTAAAAATAGTTGAGTCTCTGAAGGGAGGTAGAAACACAGCTGTTTCAAAATATAAGTGAAATGATGTGATTAAAAGGTAATGGAATTTTCCCACAAACATTGTGAAGCCCCCTTGTATACACAAATGAAATAAGTCAAAGAGAAAATTAATTGCTTGCTAGCCAGAATCATAAACAATGTCCAAAGGCCATTTGTTTATATGAAATTTCCAGGGTATATACAACATGTGGATATAACCATGATTATGATTAAAGAGTGTGAAATGTAGGGAAAGCATCTGCTAGAAGTTAGGCAGTCCATGTTGTATAAAGGGACCTAGCACTGACTAGCTGGGAAACTCATCTAGTTAGGTTTCCGAGAGACGTTTTCTTCCTTGGTAAAATAGAGAATGTAAAATTACTTCGTCTAGGTAGTGTAAGGATTAAGAAGTCATGGTGTGTGAAATGGTGAGGGCCCTCAAATATTACTGTCCTGGTTCATTCCATCACTATTTGCTCATGGGGAAAATCATTCAACCTTTCATCCCTGTAGAGCTCTACACTGTAAAACTGCATATGTTGATCATTAAAAATTATAAGCTATTGCACAACACTAAAAGAGATCCTTGTGCACCAGGCATAGGGTGGGATTCAGAATCTGAACATTCTTTTTCCCAGTCTTTCGCCTTTGTGGGAAGCCACCTCACTTGTCCTCAAACTGCAACCTTTGACACCACCCTTGAGTCCTCATGTTCCCCCTACACCCATGTCAGCCTGTCTTTTGTTCTTGTTTCAGAATGAAAAGTCAAATACAGACCTTTCCCTCTGTCTTGATTCCAGCTGTATGCTCCTCAGCCACGAGACTGTGGTCACTCCTTAGCGCTCCCTCAGTTTTGCTCCTGCTATCTCCAATCTGTTCTCCACACAGCAGTCAGAGCTATACTTTAAAGGTCAAAGTGGCCAATGTTTCTCTTGTTATCTTGAAGCAACTCCCCCTTACTGGAGCCTGTGCAGTGATCCCTCCTTGCTTCTCCAACCTCTCTTTCTCCTATATGGCCTTGGCTCTCTCAATTTGTGGCCTTGATCTCTCCTTTCCCAAAAGGAAAACTAAACCTTTTTCAGGACTTTCTTATATCCTGTCCCTTTTACTGGGAAAACATTTTCTCATTTCTTTTGCTCAATTGGCTCCTGCTCATACTTTAGGTTTTGATTTAAAGATTATTCCCCCAGAGTTGTTCAGCATTATTTTTAAATAGCTGCTTCTTCATGCACTGTGGCCCATAATCATTTCAATGATTGTGTTCTCTTCAAAAGCTAATACCTGCCTCCCACATACACGTCCCCTCTACTTACTTGTCTGTGTAATCAGTTCCCATACTTGCCACAAAGGCAGAGTTAATGCCTCCCATTTCTGCTTTGTTCACTGCTGGACACCCAGAATGTTTCCTGGGATGCCATAAACAACTAGCAATATGCCATTAAGTAGTTGATGAATGAATATCTGTAAACATTTGGGTCTACTAATTATATGGGGAGAACTCTTGATTGAGTAACTACCATGTGCCCAAAACATCAAGGCACATCACAGGATATTAAAAGAAACAGGAATTATCTGTTGGTGAAACTGAAAAATAAGTAAAACTAATTTTTCTAATTCTGATTATCAAGTGTTGTGAGGATATATACTTATGCATATTCATGCTAAAATTGAGGAATCATACACATCTGACTTGTATAGGATATCTGTTTGGTCTATCAGTTCATTCAAAAGACTGCCAGAAAGTTGAGTATGCTTTTGACTATGTTAAACTAATATATTTTCCTCCTTTGTCACTATCAGTTGCAGTGCTTGCCTGATTCAACTACTTAGGAAGAAGTTTATGGTATACATTTTAAACATTAGTAGATCATTGCCATAGCTTGTTTTCACTTCTTCATTGTATTGCTTAGAATGTATTTCATATCATGTACAAAATTGGATGTCTACCCACCACTCAATTGAGCCTATTTCTGCCTGAGTTCTACTGTTTACTAAAGAAAGCGTATCTTACCTGCATTTTTTCCTTTCTACTGAAACAAAATGACCTAAAGGTGTTATTCCAAGAAAATCTCTACAGAGAATGAGGTTGTTCGTCACCCTGCAGGACATTTGTGCCCAGATGTCAGTAACTGATTTTTTTTTAATAGCAGTATATGTCAGTTAGAAGTAGTTTCAACTCAAATGTTCTTTCAGTATGATGTTTTTCTAGTTTGACTCATTCTGTCAAGCATCTTTGTGCTTACTTTAGGTTTCTATGGTGTACTAATTGGTACAGATCCAAGTAGAAATTCTTATTCACATTTCGGATGCCGTTTAAGATCTTTTAAGTATTTTAAAAATCAAAGAAAACTTTGATTTTTAAAAAAGTTTTCCTAAATCTGTGTTATTAAATGTATGTTATAGAGCCATTCCAGTAAAATCACTGTGGATACTCTTTATCAGTAGGGGTGAGGGGAAACACTCATCATAGAGTCCATTTAGACTGGGGCTGAGCCCAGGTCTGTGGAGGGAAGGACATGCCCCCGAGTTTTCCAGGATGAGGTTTTTTACAAGGCCTCTCTCTCATGAGGCCTCTCTCTCTCTCTCTCTCTCTCTCCCCAAGCTCTTGGGCAGGTTCTGACTGCCAAGCTTGCAGGTAGTAGTTGAGCGTTTAACTGCTTGAGCCACTGACTTGAAACTCTACTGAATTTTAAGAGAAAATCAACTCTTTCAAAACACTTTACATTAAGGGAGAAAATGTTATGCATCTTATTTACATTAAACACTTAGCTGGTTGCTTCCATATTGTTAATATTTTATTTTATATAAGCATCACTTTTTTGATCAAGTAGATGTGACAGTTGCACCAAGTATAATAAATATACACACTCATGCACGCAAAGAAAATTAACATCTCCAGGTATTCTATCACTTGTTTGTTTGTTTTTTGTTTTGGGGGCATCACTGCCCTCTGGTGGTGGAAGGAGGAGAACCAACCTTGCTGCTGGATTTGAACCTGCAACTCAGTGGGCTGCAGTCCCATGCACAACCACTACACCACCAGGGCTCAGCCCGGTATTCTATCACTTATAATGATATTATAATGATACTAATATTTTGGAAATAAACTTTTGTTCTCTCATTCACATAGGCAATGAACGTGTATATTTTAAAACAAAATTATAGTAATGCTATAATACTTTAAAATATTTTAAAAGTATATCAATTTAGTATGAATTCTCATAACAGGAATCTCATCTTACAGAATAATTTCTAATAGTAGGAGTCTAAAACTCTGTTGCCATTTAGTGAATTTTGATTCATAGTGGCCCTATCAGACCCAATATAATTGTGCCCATCCTGTTTCCAGTCTTTATGAAAGCAGATTGTCACATTATTCTCTTTCTGTAACTGGCAGATTCAAATCACTGACTTTTTGCATCATAGCTGAGTGCTGTCACCTTTGTGCCTACAGGCCACCCATGGTGGTGTGGACTTCTGTAATAGGTAGCCCACTGTGGTGAAAGTTGTGATCACTTCTATTAATTGCTAAGAGAATGTGAAAACTTGGGTTACGATCTGGTGTCTATGGAGCAGTTTTCCCTCCATCAGTAGAATTCGACACAACCCTGTTATTGGATGCTGTAGAATGAATTCCACTTCCAAGTCTCTCGAAAGAACAGAGCAGAACTGTCCCATAGGGTTTTCTAGAATGTCATGGTTAGGGGCGCAGTTTGTCAAATCTTTTCCCCTGTGGAGTCATTGGAGGGGTTCTCATTGCTAACTCTTAGATATGAGTATAACACATATACATTGTGTCACCAGCATTCCCTTATCCAAGCCTATTGTGCTGAATTGATTTCATTCTCAAGTTTTAACATCTTTTGTTCTGTATGGTTTTCAACCAACTATATTGGATTCCAAATATATATATGATGACTGAAAAGAGTATTTAGAAACCAACGTATTCCTGAACACAAAAAAAAACACTTTGCTTATATTTTATTACAGATTTAATGATACTATTATATATTGTATGAATTTTATCCATCTGAGTCCTTAGACAATTCTGTATGAATAGTATGTTAACTCTATTGGACAAAATACAATCCGGAATATCATTCAGGCTAATAATGCTTGTTGCTATGCAACTAAATTCCCAAAATAGCAATGGAAGTCATGCAGTGTGAGTATATCTAAACAATTAAGAGCATAGAGACTGATCACATGTGTACTGCTTTTGCAGTTTTTGAGTTGTTAAAGTGATTGTTTATCAAAATTAGAGGAAAAATAGCTGCCTAATTTAAAACCTTTAGCAAGCTGGGGAAGCAGAATTGTTCATTATTTTGGAAGACAGATCAGTGGTCAAATCCCAGTTCTGGTAATTGCTAAGTGATAATAGGATAATTGGAAAAAATATTTACCCTATTAGCCTTAGTTTTATCATCATTAGTACTAATGGGATAATAGCATTAGTCATTTAGAATTTTTTTTAAAGACTACATAGGGAAGGGGGAAAAGTTTGTGCAACTTTTCTTGTTTTTCTGGATTGAAAAACAAGCAATATCATGAGATCTCTGGTGTTATTTCTGTCCCCAAGGCTATATTTTTCCAGCTGCCAATTGTTCTTTGTTTCCAAGGACCAAAATTATTGATGTATATTGATTGCATGTTTGATCAATTTCAGACTGTTTAAGCTCTTCAATCTCTGCATCTTTGGCATTGCTATATGATGAGTTAATTTGAGTAACTGTCATATTATCTGATCTTCCTTGAGTTATATTGATATTATCCTATCTCTAGCAGTGTTATCCTTCAGAATTGATGTTGAAAGGTCATTTTTGATGATGATTGCAATGATATTCCTCTTCAATTTGTCATTCCTAAAAAAATAGACTACATGATTGTCTGATTCAAAACGGCCTATACCAGTTCATTTTGTCTCACTAATACCTGAAATATCAATATTTATGTATTCCACTTCATTTTTATATTTTCAAATATACTAGGTTCAAACTTCCATACTTTTCACATTTCGGTTAAATGGATGGAAGCAGCTGCATCATATTATACTGAGTTTTGTTACCTCCACCTCCACTTCCAAAAACTTTACTCCATCAACTTAATTAACTGCACCTCTGCTGTTGGCACAGAGTATTTGACTATATTTTGAAGAGGCAGTTCTTCAAAATACTCTTGTATTTTGAGTGTCTTATAATTTAGGTGGCTCATCTTCTAATACTAGATCATATTCTACCATCATTCAAAAGATTCTCAGTACCTGCTTTTATAGAAGTAGGCCACCTCTTCCTTTTCTCTAGCCTGGAAGCTCTAGGGAAACTTGTCCACTAAAGGTGACCCTGCTGGCATTTAAATGAACACTTGCATAGCTTTCAGCATCACAACAATACACAGTCCATCACAGTACCACATTTTGACATATGCGTGGTGACACATGCAAAAAAGTAAAACATGTCATTGCTAGTTTCTTAAACAATGGTTATGTGTTGAAATAATGGAATTTTAATAATGAGATAATCATTATGAGATAATAGTGTATAGGATTAAATTAAAATTTTCATTGAAATTTTTATGTGGATATTAAAAAAGTTAAGCTTTTGTATGTGACTCGCATTCCATTTTTGTTGTACAGCATAGTAATCTGGACCTCTCCTCACTCATGATGATTTCACTGGGGCACCTGGAGTGACCATCCATCTTTCCCCCCATAGTTATTTAAAGTCAGCGATCTTGATGAGTAATGTCAGTGAGTCGTGTAACAAGTGGCTGCAGAATGTACTATCAACAAATATTTGACCAGAGTTTGGGGGTGAAAATGATAGTCAGCGTTATCCACCGGAGCACTATTGATTCTCTCCGATCCAAATATGAAATACCTGAAAATGTAACATCTCTGAGCTCTTTTGCTCTCTTATTTATTTCTTACTCTTCACACAGGATTTAGCGTGTGCACGCGCGCGCACACACACACACACACACACACACCACTGCCCAGTTTGTTTGATGCGTCACGCACATGAATTCTCCCTTATCCGTTCTCCTCACTCAGAATTATGTTTGGTGCATTTCCCTGACACGAGTCAGGTTGCAGAAAATGCTCCTGCAGTGAGGATTTTATTGTATACTTCAGTTTCAGGAGCAAGGCTTTCTCTTCTCTCAATCTTTGTAATCTTGGAAACCCACGGGGGCGGTTCCACTCTGACTTCTAAGGTGGCTGTCATTTAGCATCCAATGGATAGCAGTGAGCTTTTTTAAAAATATGTTATTGTTTTTCGGAGCAATTGAATCTGTTCCGACCCATGACAACCCTAGGCACGTCAGAATGAAACACTGCTACGTCCTCCATCCAGCACCATCCTCACAGTGGTTGCGGCCACTGTGTCAATCCACCTCCTCGAGGAAGTGCTCTTTCTCGCTGCCCACTGCTTTGCCCCCTATCCTGTCCTTCTCCAGGGACGGGTCTCCCTGCTTATCTCCAAAGTCTGTAAGACAGTGTCCTGCCATCCTTCCTTATAAGGAGTTCTCTGGCTGTACTTCTAAGACAGATTGGTTGGCCCTGTCGGCAACCTATGGAACTTTCAATATTCTTCATCAGCACCACACTTCAAGTGTCTTTGGTCTTCAATTTTCAATGTCCAATGTTCATATGCACATGAAGCAATTGAAAGGACCATATGGCAGGCATAACTTAGTCTTCAAATTACCATCATTGTTTTTCAATATTTGTGGTGTTGACCAACCGAAGAACAAGGAGGGTGTGAGGGGCCTGGTCAGGATTGATCAAGGCTAAGGTAACTGAAGGAAATTACTGAAACCCAAATGAAGACTGAGAGTTATAGTTGGACAAGAGGAAAGCAAAGAGAAATAGAGGAAATAAATAGGAAGAAAAGGACATTTATAGAGATCTAAATACAGGCAATGTACATACATAAATATATGTACATATGATGATGGGGAAATAGATCTATGTGCTTATATTTATAGGTTTAGTATTAAGGCAGCAGATTGACATTGGGTATCCATTAAAGTACTTTCTCAATTCAAGAAAACTTTGTTCGATTAAATTGGCATTCCATGATGCTCACCTTCCTGACACAATTGCTTAAGACTAATGTGTGCATAAGCAAATGTGGTGAAGAGAGCTGTTGCCAGGCTATCAAAAGATATAGCATCTAGGGTCTTAAAGCTTTGACAGTAAACAAGTAGTCATCTAGCACAGAAGTAACAGAGCCCACATGAAAGAAACACACCAACCCATGTGACCAGGAGGTGTTGAAGAGGATCAGGTATCAGGCATCAAAGAACTAAAAATTTTATAATTGTAAATGAGGGTGCATACAGGCAACTAGACATCCCCTTACTGAAGGGTTGTGGGAAAGAGACAAACAACTCAGGTTGCAGTGTAGTGATGAAATGTACAACTTCCTCTAGTTCTTCAATGCTTCCTCTTGATCACTATCATGATCCTAGCTCTACCTTACAAATCCAGCTAGACCAGAGGATGTACACGGGTCTAGGAACCAGAAAAATAGGAAACCCCTGACAGATAATCCCTTCTGAACCAGTGGTGAAAGTGGTGATATAGGGAAGGTGGGGTAGAAAGGGTAGAGCCAATTATAAGGATGTACATATAACCTCTTGCCTGGGGTGTAGACAACAAGGAAGTGGGTGAAGGGACACCCCGGACCATGTAAAATATGATGAAGTAATAATAGTTTATAAATTATCAAGGGTTCAAGAGGAATGGAGGAGTGGAATGGGAGGGGGATAAATGAGGTGCTGATACCAAGGGCTTAAGTAGAAAACAGGTGTTTTGAGAATGATGAGGGCAACAAATGTGCAAATGTGCTTGACATACAATGGATGGACATATGGATTGTGATAAGAGTTGTATGAGCTCCCAATAAAATTATTCATAAAAAGGAGTCCAAATATATACCTTAGTTAAAAGTCTCATCTTTATTAGGCTACCCAGTATTATCTAATTGAGTGCTGTTATTCACTCATAAAGCATCCAGAATATTCCTTTTAATAGTAGATATGTTTCCTTTATAACTTACTATGACTTGTACTTTTTACGTATCTCTCATTAAATTTTGAGCCCACGTGAGCAAACATTATGCCTCTTTTTAACCATTGTATAAACAGCAGCAAGCAGAGTATGTGGTGTAATATAGGTGGTCAACAAGAACCTGTTGGATGTACAGAAGAGTTAAAACTTGAGTGATAGTGATATAAATATGCCCTCTTTCTGATACAACTAGCCTTTTGTACATTTGTGAAATGATTTGTAATTTTTCCAGTTATTCCTCACATACTTTATTATTGAAAGTAGCTCTGCAAATTGTGTAATAAAAGAAGGAATTGAGTTAGTGTCAGTTATGTACAGGAAACTCGGTCATGTAAAAAGGATTCTTTTAAGAGAGAGCTTTCCAGGTGACAGTCCTATATTGCCAACAGTAGTCAGGTTATGGATGTTCAATTCACCTTAACTAAACCCATATTTAGAACTCCATCAAGTTCAAAGTACACACAATCATTCATAATAAAAGATAATTCTTTTCAGTGTACATCAAAATTATTACAATAATTATTAGTATTACTCTATTAATATGTTAAAGATGCTTTATATACCTAGAAGTATTTAATTTTATGCATATAAAAGTGCAATATATTTTTTCCATTAAGTGCCATTGAATCAGTTCTGACTTACAGCAACCCATGTGCAATGAAATGAAATTCTGCTCATGCCTGTATCATCTTCACACTTGTTTGAGCTCATTGCTGCAACCACTGTGTGTCAACTAACTAGTCACGTGTCTACCTCTTTTTTCCTCAACCATTTCCTTTACAAAGCATGATGCCTTTTTCCAGGGACTGTTGTCTCTGGATAGCATATCCAGAGTTTATGAGGGGGCTTCTAAAAGTTTATAGGAAATGGAATGAAAAAATAATGGAGGTCTCCTTTGAACTTTTAAAAGCCCTCTTATATACTGTGTACAAAGGCAAACTTTTGACTCACTAGAATTAGGAATAAACTGCACTTAAGTTAGCTGTTCCAACTTCTTACTTAATTCTCCTTAAAGACATATAGCAATCGAATCTGTTTTTAATTCTAGGACTGCATCAGAATGTATTCTCCCTTACAATAGAGAATGTATTCTCCCTTACGATAGAGAATGTATTCTCCCTTATAAAGGAGGGATTCTCCCTTATATAGGAGGGATTCTCCCTTATATTACATGCATTCTCCCTTAGGATATATATTGTATTCTCCCTAATATAGGATGTATTCTCCCCTAGGATATAGGACTTTACAAGGTTATGAAGAGAGAGAGCAATGTTGTCTATGTAGTAGAAACCTTTGTACACAACAATTAACCTAACAATCAGATAACCTCACATTTTTCAAAAAAAAGAGTGCTGTTTTATAAAATAACTTGGCTGGAAATATGGATATGTGTGTATGTGTGTATGTATGTGTATATATGTGTGTGTATATATATATATATATATATATATATATATATATATATATATATATTCCAGTCCCGAAAAATGTGTTCAATAAAAGAGACAAGATTAATAGAATATTAAGGGAAATTATATAAATGTTCTATTCACTTAGATAGCTCTGCCAGTGTCTTTTATCTCTCCTCTATTTTAAATAAATTAAAACTTGAAATTCTCAGGATGGTTTTTGAAAGAAAGACTTGAAGGAAAGTGAAACCAAAGATTCCGAACCCTCCCCCAACCATTAAAGACTGACAAGTAAATGCATAGCTGTATAGTTTAAGGGAAAATGTTGTATATATGTATTGTTTTCTTAATGGCTTCTCTCTTCACACTACCATGAATCATTGTGTGTGTCCGTGGAATTGACATTTAGAAAAATGTAGAGAAATCTACTCTACCTTCCCTTCTAAATTATCCAAAATTTATGAAGAGCTTTGTTTGAAACTCAATGCTTTACCTGATACTTAAAAAATTTATTCAACACTTTTAAACTGGTCTTTCACTTCTATTGAATTGGTTGTTATGGAAACTACTAACAACCACCTAAGTACCTACTATAAATCTCCTTTATCACGACTCTCTTACATCTGAAAATGTTCCCTCTGCTCTGATGGAGTTAGCTATGCATTGGACTGCTAACCTCAAGCTTGGTAGTTCAAACCCAGGAGCCATTCTGAGAGAGAAAGGAGAGGCTGTCTGCTCCCCTAAAGATGTACTGCCCTGGAAACTCAAAGGAACAGGGTCTATTAAAGGGTCATTATGAGTTGAAATCCAGTCATGAGTAGCAGCGGGTCTCCTCTTAATCCAACCTCTCTTATATGTGGCTCTTCTGCTCCCACCCCCTACCCCCCGCCACCTTTTTTCCCCTATCTGCATTTTTTCTGCCTGATTTCTTTATTTCATCTTTGCCCTATTCTTCTATTCTTTGAAGTTTAAGTTTTGTACACACAATCATATTTGGCAATGCTATCCACTAGAGCAGATCAAGAGTCAAGGGTTTTGAGTCCAGTCTAATTGCTGCTTTCTTCTTCAATATAAAAATGGCAGGGTTTTAAAGATACTGATATACTGATGTATGCAGTTAATGCACTTTTTCCTAGATAATTAAAATATACAACTAAACTCTCCTTTGAGTTTTCCTTTTCCAGGCTTTCTGCAGTTTCTTTCTTCCTCTTTCAAAGATGTTAATACTACTGATTACACAATGGTCACCATTTTTTCATTATTTTGGCCTTTGTTCTCTAAAGGGAGAAGGGGAATAGCATTAAAAAAATAGTGCTTCATGGTGTCAGAAATGATTCTAGATTCTTTACTTATGTTACTTAATCTAACAATTAAAGCAACATAAGTTTGATAATAATATTTCTATTGCATAAATGATAAGCAGGTAGCATAACACTTTTCAAAGTCTTTCTTAATATCACACTAATAATACTGGTGCCAACATCTGATTAAGAGTCCATTTCTTTCCATTAAATGTATTTGGAAGTTATAAATTTTTATCTTACCACTAATTAAACCATTTCCCACAAATCTTCTTATATTGTATTACCTGTATTATTTTCTCAAATTTTCAATTTTGACTTTGTCCAGGTAGACTAGAGAAACAAATTCATAGACATTCATATGGATATAAAGGAAAGGTTTATATACAGGAAGAATGGGACATTGAGAAAGCATCCCGACCCAGTCCAGTCCAAGGTCATAAATCCAAAACTAGTCCATATGTCTGATATCAGTCTATAAAGTCTTCTTCTGACTCATGAAGCATGTGTAGTCGAAGCAACCTGGTGCTGGCTGGGGTCTCCCCATGACTCCTTGCTTCCAGGGTTCAGGGTCCATCAACAGCATCCAGTGGTAGTAGAAGCAACTCAGCAGTGGCAGGGGTTTCCACATGGATTCTCCAACTTCAGAGGTCTGGTTCCATCAGGGTAAGGCCCTGTGGCTTCTCCTCCAGATCCTCCAGTTCTTCAGATGCTGCCATCTTGGTTCTTCTCCCAATAACTGGGAAAAATGGTCTCTCCTCTCCACGAGGGAAATACTGCAAGACTTCCTAGAATTCTCAGGAGAAAACCATGCCCACACAGAGGCTTCATTGGCTACTCAAAGGCTATCTCCAGATTGACAGGCTAGACTCCACCCTTACATCTAAATCATGAAATTACATAGGTACATGAACACCACATGATTCTTCCTTAATTCGTTGGTTATTCATATATATTTCCCACATACTAGCTGGGATATTTGCTTTCTAAAATCTACAAATTAAATGTTTATTCTCCATAACTCTATTTTCTAAAAATACATTGGTCTAATTCTCAAGAAAATGAAGTGTTGGACTACATTGTTTCCAATACTTCACCTTCATCTATGAAAAAGTAAAAGATACAGACTGTTCTCAATGTACCTAGCTATTCAGAGAGTTTTTATAACAATAGCAGTCAAGCAAAGTAATGTGCCCAGAAATCTAAAGGTTACAAATTCAATGAAATTGTCTTATTTAAATACTGATTTTGTTTTGTTTTGTTTGCAATATATGAAATGTGAATTATATTTTCTAGGAAAAATAAAATTTGAGTGAATTCGGTTCTGGAATGGGATATTTAAGTCAAAGGACCTCATGAAAATGAAGTTATAAAGGCATAAGTACTGATTTTTAGGTTAGTAATTAGGGTATTCTTGTTTGCCCTCTGGAACACATGAAAATCCCTTTGGTATTCATCCCATAGAATAACAAAATGGTATTCAAAATGGTATTAAATAATGTTACTAAATCTCTAAAAATCTTTTAATTAATTATGTATTATTAGTTCTTTGCTTAGTACTTATTCCCAGATAGTCTCTTTAAATCATCATGGTTTGTTTATGTGTTTTTGTTCATCCCCACCAACCTAAGCATCTTAATAGGGTTTGATCCTTGACTTCTTGAAGATGGTTCTCAGGGTGACACCCACAATAAGCATCAAGTGTGAGATGTTCAAAATGGGTTAGTGACTGGTGATAGCCACACTCACCCTGTAGTCATGTGGCTGACATTGATTTGTAAGACAGTTAAACGGGAATACATTTACTGTCTAAAAAATATATGGATTCATAAGTAGAATATTGGTCAATGAATTTCTCCTAATTAATATTAATACTTGAATTCAGGCTTTGATGTAAGCAGATCTGATGTGAGTCCTAGCTGTCCCACTTCAAATTATATCCTGGATGAGTTAATTTGATTCTGTGCATCTTATTTGCCCATCTATCATTTAGGAAGAACAATATCTATTTCACAAAGTTTTGAACATTGAGCCAAAGAATCAAAGTACATGTTTTAGCATTTAGTACTTGGAATGTGTTCTGTAAATAATGATTTAATAGAAGCTTCTGAGTATAATTGCCAGCCAAATGAAGTATTTCACTGTTCATATTATTTTTATATATCTCTCTCTCCATTGTGGTTCATTATGAAATAAGCATGCATCTCCTTTTCCTCAATGTGATCAATGGGGCAAAGTGTCACGAGTGTGTATAAGAAAATGGAACCAAGTGGTCTGTTCTTTTACAAGGTTTTCTTTTTAGTTCAGTCAGTGTTATTTGTAGGAATTTATTTCATAATTATTAAGGCAGCTAAGACATTTCTAAACAAAAGTGATATTCTAAATTCTCTATAGTTTCAGACGAGGAAGTAGCAACTTTTGTGTAGTTGAAGATTTATTAAAGAGTTTTGAAAATGCATAGCACAATATAAGCCAGTTTCAGTGGTTGGTGATAATATATCAGGGAATATAACCTGCCAAAAAATATTTTTCTTTTGCATCTTGAGTCCACTATCATAATATGCACAAATATCAATGAGGAAAATAATCTTTAACCCATAAATTCCAGAGAGCATTTTGAGCATATGAACAATCGTTATTACCTCATTGTTGTATGTACCTAAACTATCTCTGAAATGTGGAGACTGTCCTTGAAAACCTTAGGTTAATATATGGGAATGTGAGGGTGGCTTCCTGATCGTTTCCAAACAAGCTTGCCTCTGACATTTTTGCGATGCTCTTGCCTCTGATTCACTACTGAAGGGAAAGCACTATATTTCTTTAACCTGACCCAGAATCAGTCTGAAAACCAATCTTGATTCAGAAAATTCAATTGGTTAGATAATCCCATCAATAGGAAAAATGCCTCCAATAGACTTTGTTTTTTCAACTCTCTTGAGATGATTTCTTTTAATGATAACATTAAACTCTGTTAACCTGGCATTTTCACTATTATAGTAGATTCTGTGAATATATTAGAACTGGAATTATACATTTGTACTTTAGTTTGAAAGTATAAGCAATCCCTCAGGTTATGAACATACTCCTTAGAAACAACTCTTACTTGTCCTTTAACATTTTGTGCATTTGCCCTCATCTTGAAATGACGGAACTAATCCCTATGCCCCCAAACTACTCATCACAATCATTTTCATTTACCTTATCTGTAGCTTCAAAAATCTGTGAGCCCCTTCTTGCGCAAAATTAAACTTTCTGCTATTTAGTCGGTCCCATCGCTTAGAGTGACTCTCTTGGACAGAGTAGAAACGTTCCCTTGGGTTTTCAAGTCTGTACGTTTTGGTTGAAAGCAAAAGCCATATAGTCTTCTCCCATAGATAGGTTGGTGAGTTTGAACCACTAATTTTGTAGTTAGCAGCTAAGTGCTTAACCCACAACACTACCAGGGTTGCCTTCTTGCGCAAAAAACAGACTAAAGTCTGTGCCATCGAATCCATGCTGGCTCTGAGTGATCTAGGACAGGGGAGAACTGCTCCTGTGAGCTTCAGAGACTGCAACTCTTTGTCTTTGTTTTGTTGATGATCATTTGTTTTTTTGAGACGAATTCTTTCCTGGAATAGAGGGTTCTATCTTTCTCCCACAGGGTGGCTTTGGGTTTGCAGTGTGGATGTTGGTTAGCAGTCTCACATATACCACGATGACAACAGGACTCCTCTCTTGAATTTAAATCATGCTCAATAAGAACTGTATGTATTGATCCAGTTTACCTGCAAATCTGACATAAAGATATACTTAACACTGGTTCTCATCCATAGCTTGGGGACTCTCTAAACCTATTTAGGCCATAGATACAGAAATATACACCACAAGTCAAACTAGTAGAGTAGAATGAAACTATGAGTCTCCTTTCAACCCCAATTTAAATGTATTTTCTTGACATTGTGCTTACATTGAAACAAGTCAGGTATTTATCCAGCTAATCTTTATTTAATAGAGATGTTAGTCCTACCCTCTGCTGCTTATTTACTAGACTCCAGAGTTATAAAATTTTCAAGGTAAGGTTAGATTGTGAGAGGAAACCCTTTAACTCTGAGCAACGCAGTTTATGCATTCAGCAGGAGCCTGCTCTAAAGAAGGCACTGGACTAGACCACAGTTTGTTATCTGATTGTTTTAACAATCTCAGGAGGTAAAAGACTTAAGGCATGCAAACATATAAACAATAGTCAATGCTGATTAGACTGTGTGAAAGAAAGTTTGAGAATCCTGTTGATCCAGGCATCAGGAACCTATGTAGATTATGTGATCACAGAAACCCTCCTGAGATCCCATGGGATATAGAATCTAGAGAGGGGAAACTTACATAGAAAGAAAATAGCATATCCCCCCAGCAAAAAAAAAAAAGAAAGAAAAAAAACCCTGTAAAAATATATTGATCTGACGCAGCGTGTAGGCCCACAATTTAAGAAGTTCTTCAGACTCCCATAGAATTGGAGGGTGGATGTACAGCTTGAATCATTTTGATGTCAGCTCTCATGAGATCATATTTTGACATGACTTTGCCAAACCACTATCTGTTCCTTGGGAGAGAGGCTTTCTACTTCAGAACATAGTAACAGTCCCAGAAATCCACAGGGACAGTTTTACTTTGTCCTGGAGGGTTGTGACGAATCCATGTCTACTGGATAGAAGGGCCTTTGGGATTCTCTTTGTTTGTTTTGACTTTTTGGTTTTGTAGCCGAGCGGTTTACCTGCTTTGTCTGATCTACTGCAGCTCTTTAGCAACCACCATGTGTCCCTTTGAATTGGAATCGACCTGGGGGCAGTATAAGTGAGTTGATAGTCTATATTGACTGAATGGCAGTGAGTTTCTTTCTTTAGGGCTGAACATTGAGCATTAATCATGAGGTTGGTAGTTCAAACCCACCAGCCTCCTCTTTGAGAGCCAGATGAGGCTGTCTACTCTGTTATCGATGTATAGTCCCTGAAACTTCAGTGGCAGTTTTACTTTGCCCTAGGAGGCTATATAGCTGGTTGCTGCAAGTCACTAGCAACTTGATGGCAGTAGATTTGGTTTGTTTAGATGACGGCAAAGTCTAGCAAATTCAGAGATGGATTACCACTGCTTTATTTTTTTAATGTAGTAGTTATTGTTGTTTGCCATCAAGTCTATGCTGATAGACATGACTCGCTCTGACAGAGCAGAACTGCTCTCAGACCACTGCATAATGTGATCACTTACATTTTCATATTTTAGAGGTAAGATGCATGTAGTCAATTATACTCTTATCTTTACTTCTTGATATTCATGAAGGACTTCCATTTTGGTATTTTGATAATTCTCATTTGTCCCCATTATGTCACAAAAGCACGATTAGAAAGCTATGGAAGTAGGGATCTAAGACTTTCAGGTCCCTCATTATGGGATGAGGATGACTTTTTCGATTCACAGTCTGCCTGAATCACTGTCAGCCCACGCTTTTCTCTTGGTGTTTCACTGCTGTGCACATTCTGCACTGATTATCAAGTACACACCCTTTGCGTTTGACCTTCTCTCCCATTTATGTACTGGTTTCTGCTGATGATGCCAAACTATGCTAGAACATGTGAGCCCAATAAGGACATGTTTAGTTCCATTTAATGATAATCGCCCTTCTGGTACGGTGTTCAGGAATATATTGCATCATTAAAGCAGGAACTACTTATTTGCACAATCAAAATCATCTGGTTGCTAATACGCACTTCTGTTAGCATATTGGTGTATCATACAGAGAAAGTTTCTTGGGTCTGCTGCAAAATCATTTCTATTTTGACTTCATATATAAGCTGTTTTTTAATACTATGAGTAAACTTCTCAATCTGCTAATACCTGTTTAAAAATAGGAATTTGGTAAATTGTATATTTTTTAAGGAAAAAGGAAACAAGTATGTCTGCAGGCAAGTAGGTCCCTGTGCATTTTTATTTTATATTCTGACAGCCTACCTGTAATGTGTGAAAGATTTTGGCTGGCAGCCAAACTCAGAGCAGTCAACTATTACAATTGTTTGTGTCTGTGTGTATTCTCAAGTGTCTTTATAGCTGAAATGAAATAAGTAACATGTTTGGTGTACAGCAGGCCACTCCACATCTGGGGTTTTGGCAGATGCTTTATTTATTCAGTTTCTCTTGACTATTTGATGCTGCTGCTTTTCTATATTTTATGTATCTGCCTGGCTCAAACTCAGGAAAGGTGTGAAACCGGGGTTGTATCCCTGCACCAAATTTATTTAATTACTGAGAAAATAGTCCAAGAAGTTGGACTAAATGAGGGAGAATGTACTGTCAGGATTGGAGAAAGATTTATTAATTACCTGCCATAAGCAGATGATACAACTTTGCCTGCTGAAAATGAAGATGTTTGAAGTGCTGATCAATAAAGGTCCAACACTATAGTCTCCGTGTTAATTACACTTCAGAATAAAAAAATTAAAAATGTAAAACCTGCACAACAGACCAATAAGCAAAATCATGGCAAAAAGAGAAAATGTTGATGTTGTCAATTATTTTTATTTTACTTGAATTCGTAGTCAAAGCCCATGAAATCAGCAGTCAAGCCATCAGATGATATATTGCAGAGGGCAAATTTGCTGCAAAAGATACCTTTTAAAATTTTAAAGCAAGTATGTCACTTTGAAGACTAATACAGACATGACCCAAGTCTTGGTATTTCCAATTGACTTATGTGCATGCAAAATCTGAGCAATAAAAAAGGAATATCAAAGAGGAGTCAAGGCCATTGACTTAGGGTTCTAGTGAAGAATAGATTTCTAGAAAAATGGACACATCTGTCATAGAATTGCAGCCAGAATTTTACTTAGAAGAGACGATAGTCTTGCTTCTTTGGGGGCATGTTATCAAGAGGGACTGTGGTGTCTCTGGAGAAGAATGCCACACAGTCAGATAGATTGTCTGAGAAAACAATTAGGTACACCCAGCAAGTGGATTTACCCAATAGGTGCAACAAAGTTCTCAAACAATACCATTGGTTTATGATTACAGGGCTAAGAATTAACACCCAACTACCTCAATAGCACATCTCTATAAGCAGTGTGATCCAATTCTTGATTTAAATAAAAAATATGTTACAAAGATTTGCATTTCATAAAAAAATAGATTAAAGCTGAATGCATGCACAATACTTGAATTACACTAAAGTGATCTATGTCCACTTAGATTTGAGGTCTAATTTTAAACATATATTTAGCAAAATATTGCCTGAAATACATAGGAAGAAATTTTGATTGGATTGACAAGAAAAGCAGTTCTGAATTTCATAAAGCATTCGCCAGGGAGACAGTATTGTCAGCAGCAGTAATTACAGCAAGTAATTGTGTCATTTACCGTGTTACAGACCACTGAATGTGACGAGCATGGGACATACCAGCTGTCACACCCTGTTAGCTTTCACGTTCTGGGATTTGCAAGATCACACGAGGGCTCAATGTTGGTGAATGGAAGGAAAATAAAAACAGACTATGAAAGCAATTGCAGCTTTTATAGGGACTTTTTCAGGAAAAGAGTATATATATCTCTATATGCTATATTTTAATATGGGTATCTCCTTCACTTTTTTCTTTTTATTAAAAGATGTTCAGCTGGAGATAGAAGTAAATTCTAAGTCTGCTGTTTTGTATGACCTTGGATATATTATTTAATTTGCTTGAGTGTCAGCTTCTCCATGTAGTCAAGAATAAATTTGGTAAAGGACATATCTTTAAATTTTGACTTCCTTTTTAAAATTCTCCATGTTTCTACCATGAGTGAGTATTCTGGTAGGTTCTGTAGGTAAAACAGTGAGCAAAGGTCTCTTGTGGAGCATTTACGCCAATCAGCAAACAGATTAGAAATACATTACAAGCACTATGGGGAATTGGTGTAAGGAAAGATGCCAGGCCTGGCCTCCTTAAGAAAGTGTCCTCTGAGAGAGTCCAAAAATAGTTTAAAGTGTAAACCACAAAAACTTGGGTTAGGTTGGTCAGTAACATTTCAAGGACAGGGGGCAGCAAGATGTTCTGTTCATTCAAGAGCATACACAGACCAGTATGACTGGAAGGAGGAGGGAGGTGGAAGATGATGCCGTTGCTGGAGGAAACTCTGTGGTCATGATAAAGACTTTGACTTTATTCAAAGCACGAAGAGAAGCCTGACAGAGATTGAGAACAGAAGAACATCATGATATATTTTGCACCTTAATAGAATCCTTCCTGTAAGACTGTAAATAGAGGAGAAATCCTTACCCTGGGTATTTAGTGGTATGGTGCAGACAATAACAGCAGTCTAATGGAACACTTTTGCTTATACAAAGATACTAAACCAGGAGGAGAAAGACAGATAGCATCAGCACCCATCTCCCTTTATTCCTTAAGCCCAAAGATCTGGTCTTGAGGTCAAATTTCCAATCATATCTTAGCAAAAATCTGATTAGGAGCCCAGAGGCCAAAGACTTACAGAAAAATGATGGGTAGAATGAGAAGGGGGGAGAGTTGCCAGCTCAAAGCAGCACATTTAGGAAAAGTGACTGACACGTAGCCAGATAGCATCTTCCTCGCATTCCTTGGAAAGATTTTGGTGGTTCCTGGGAGGGAAGCACCTGCTAAGAGGTAATGAGAAAGACTCTATTTAAAGGAAACTTACACATAAGTCAGGAATTCAGAATGAGGTTTGGTGTTAAAGCTATTTCAAATTCTAGGGGAAAATAATTCTAAAATTAGCAAGAAGAGGTTCTCTAACCACATTATCAGAATATTTTTTTTCATTAAAAAGGTGGCTTTTTAATTGAAAGAAAAACTATTTTTGCATATTCCAGAATTGCTTTCTGCCACATTAAAACTGAACAAAACACAAGTGTAAATTAGTCACCAATTTGCTACCTAAGATACTTCCAGTTGTATATCTATCTCCACATACAATATATATAATGTATATACACACATTATACACATATAAAGATATGCATTCACACATATATAGGCAATAATTGCGTAAGACTGGATTTTCTAGAGAAATGAAACTGGTGACACTCATATAGAAGACACTCACATATAAGAAAGAACTTTCTATCAAGAGAGACATTTGTATCAAGGAAGTGGCCCAGCCCTGTCTAATTCAAATCCACGGGTCAAATATTACCTAGAGGCTCCCACCAATACACACAAATGGTGGCTGATAAAGCAGGAAGGCAGAGCTGGAAGAAGGGAGATCACAAACTAATAATCCAATGTTGATATGGACAAGTTAGGATGTTGACAATCCTCAGGAGGTCACATGGGCTACTAACCTCGGAAGCTGAACATAGGATGTGATCAAGCAGGACAGGAAAAGTCAAGGGAGAGAGCAATTATCTACAGGGTCTGTTATAAATAGGTCACAGCCCTAAGGAGACACCATTAGTGACCTGATTTATAGGTTGAACTCCACCATATCTTCTTATAATTGCCAAGTTGGCACAAAACCCAACCATGTATATACATATATATATGTACACACATTAGTTATACATTATTTTATTAAGCCATAACATGTAAATATCTTGAAGACAGGGAATTCTACTTAATTCTTCCAGTAACCATCACAACTCTTAGTAATTTAAGCGTAGTAGATATTTTCACTGGTTTTCATCCATAAATCCACTATAGCAATAGAAATATTGAGGGAAGAAGCTTAACTGTACTTAACTGATTTTGTCTCTAAAAGTGAGAGATGATTGGTGGCCTAAAGAATGCACAAGAACATATAATAAAAGTACCACAGGTATTTTATATCCCTCTGGAGATTTTATAAAGAACATTAAAGAGCAATATATAACCACTTAGGTCAGAAAAGTCATATATTGTATTTTGTTACAATAGAGACATCCTCAAATAACATTTTGTAATAATGACGATTTTATCATTAATCTCAAATTTAAAAGTTAAATTCCTATTAAAATTGATAACTCTTGTCTGCCTACCCCACCCAACAGTCCCATCCCTTTAAATTTGAAACACCATTCTAATTTTTGTAAGTCAGTAACCTTAAGATCAGAATACCATGTCTGGTCCAAATGTGGAAATCGTCTAAGATGATCTTAGTACTGTTTAATTAGGAAGACAGTGGTTGCTTTCCAGAGATAACTTTATGATTCTTCCATTGCTTTTGACATTGCATTTTGTTTTGAGATATTTTTTCCATTGTAGTTTGTGGAGTATACTCTTTAATCTTATTATACTTTTTGTAAGTATTAAACCAGAACTGGCCTTAGAGATTTCAATCAAAGAATAGAGAATCATATGGGATTAGGTAAGATGATTTTTTCCCCCTCAGAAGATATTTTCCCTAGCTTAGTGAAAACCTTTCTTTTCTTTTAAATAAATGTCAATACACAGAAAAATAGGTTTCTTGCAAGATTTTAGAATGGCACTGCTATAAAGTCATGGGAAATACAACATTGATGAGGTTAAGGATCCTAATATTTTAAACAATGCAAAGAAATTTTAAATGTTAAATCTCAGGATTTCTACATGAATTTTGAATGTATATAATGGTCTCTAAATCTAAAATACTGAAAAAAAATGAAGAATGCTGCTGATTTTGAACATATTGACACCTACCACTCATTTATCCATACTTACCTCCATACTTCCCAGGTGTCTAAAATAAGCCAGGCATTATGGGACAAGCTGAAGATTCCATGATTTATATAAAAAAGTCCCTGTCTCAAGAGAGACAGATGAAAGAATTTCATAATTATTCGGCTGTATGATATGCGTTAGTTCAATATTAGCTTTCAAGCTCACAACTGGAGGAGCATCAGGGACTGCCAAAAGAACAAACAGATCAGCATCAGAAGTTCGGGCAGAATTCTTAAAGACCACAAGGGCAAGATTTCATCTCCTATCCTTTGAAAATATTATTAGGAAAGCCCAGTCCCCGAGGAAGGACCTCATGCGTGATTAAGTGGAAGGGCAGCGTAAGAGAGGAAGGTCCTCGAGGAAATGATTGGACAGAAGCTACCCCAATGATCGGTGTCAACCCTGAGAGCAGCCGTGAGGATGGAGTCTTCCATTCTGTTCTCCAGATTGTTGCTATGAATTGGGACTGACTTGGTCCCTAACAACAAGGACAACACGCACACTGAAGCACGCACCCGGGCCAGTTCTGTTCTCGGTGTTTCGTGTACTCAAAAGAATCCACTGCCATCGAGTCGATTTTCACTCCTGGTGACCCGATAGCCCTGGTGGAATGGCCCCTGTCGACGAATGAGACTATAAATATGAGACTCTAACTAAGTGGAGTAGAAAGCCTCACCCTTCTCCAGTGGAGTGGCTGGTGATTTTGAACTGCTCAACTTGTGGTTCGCAGCCCAATGCGTAGCCCACGACACCACCAGGGCTCCAGAGCTCCTCCTGTACATCAGCTCATTTAATTCTCCCAACTGGATGAACAATATTCCTATCTGTAATCTCTGAGCTACTAATCTGAAATTCCACAAATACACAAAATTCTGGAAAGCAGATGTTAATTTTTAAAATTGATTTTGTAGCAGCATTTGATCAGATAAAATCATCTATTTATCCCATTGTATATGGGAAGTTAGGTTTTTATTACAGCATTTGTTTCTTCGTTGATTACTGCCTCAGACCTTGCCGGGGATTTTGCACTATCATCCATGAAGGTGATGCCAATTGATAGTGACACTCTAGTCTAGGACAGACTTACCCCTGTGAGTTTCCAAGACTGTAACTGTTTGTGTAGAGAGGTTTGGCTTTCTCCCACGTGGCTGGTGGCTAGGTCAACTAACGTTGAGCTTGCAGCCTAACTCACAGTCACTATGCCAGCTGGGACCCTTTTGAATTGTTTTTTTTTAAGGAGATTGAGTCATTTGTTCAAGAGCTCACAGATACAAAAAGGCAGTCAGGAGTTGAACTCAAGCGACTTGGATCCAAAGTCATGTGTCTCTTCAATTCTAGCTTTCAAGTATTAGGATAAGGTCATGCATTAGGTTCTATGGGGTTCATCTAAATTAAACTGAGGTGGCTTAAAGGAAAATTTTATGAAGGAGGAGTCGTTGCTTGACTGGAGCAGGAGATAATGAGTAGAAGAAAATACAAAGAAAGTTAAGAAGGACTTTCTGAGCAGAGAACAAAATATATGAAAAATTGACCACATATGTTAAATGATTCAGCAATCTGTATGGTTAATAAAATAATATATTGGGAAAATTAACAACGGTAAAGTTTACTGAAAGGTCACGATGGGTAGGAAAACATTAGTGCATCAATTAGATTTTTTTTCAAGAGAATGCAAAAGAGAAATCAGATTTCTCTGATTTCACTTCAGCAGACATTCTGCTAAGTGTGGAGATGGGAAAAAGTAAAGACAGAATTATGAGACTATACTAATAATCCAAACCGATGTATAGTATTCAAATATGGAAAGTTGCTGAGCAATAAGGATGGAGGTTGATGGTATGAATAGGAAAATGGCTAAGAAAAAAAAGTGGAATAACTATGGCCCATGGAAGACGTGATTTCAAAGACCTAAATAGCATATTTCAAAGAGCAGCTATAGAAGACAACATAAAATATTATAATGAAATGTGCAATGACATAGTTAGAAAATAAAAAGGAATTACATAATCAACATATTTCAACGTAGAGAACTAATGAAAATATTGAAGTCTCAACTTGCAATATTGAAAGATTCTAAGGGCAAAATAAGGCATGATGCAGGAAGCATCAAAATAAAATGAAAAGAATACAAAGTCACAATACCAAAATTAAATGGTTAGATCAAAATATAATATCCTATTTAATTTCCCCTTTGACCAATTAAAAGTTGTTCCAGTTTGGTTTTTTCTTTAAAGTAAATTAGAACTATGCATAGATTAAGCCCCTGGTTAAACCCCTCTTACCATACAATAGATTTTCTCAACCTGTGGGTTGTGACCCCTCTGTAGGTCAGATGACCATTTCACAGGGGTTCCCTGATTCAGAACAGTAGCGAAATTATAGTTATAAAATAGCAAAAAAATAATAATTTTATGGTGGTTGGGGGGGGGGGCGCACCACAAGATGTGGAGCTGTGTTAAAGGAAGGGTCGCAGCATTAGGCAGGCTGAGAACCACTGCTGTAGAACACAGAACATATCCTGCAAAGTACATTGGAAAGTGTGTTTTGACTGATACAGTTAGGTTGAAATTTGACACACCCTTTTGGCTACATTGACATTTTTCTAGTTTCTTTAAAAAAAGAAAGAAAAGAAAAGAAAATAGAATTGGTATTTTAATGTGGTCAGTGAGAAAGAGCAAAGTAGTCTGTGATGATGCCCAGATTCTAAAGGAGGAAGAGAGGCTTTGGGATGGACTTAGTTGTTTATTTATTTATGGATGACAGCTCTGAAAATATTCTCCCTGCTATCTTTGCGTTGCTCTGTGAAGTAGGTAGTAAGTGTCTGTGTGATGGGTGGATGGGCACAGAGTGTGTGCTTGCGGAGAGATGAATTTTTGACAACAGCACAGAGAAGAAGGAAAGATTCAGGATAGTCTCTAGAGAATACCTTGACTATTTTGCACTACTCGGTCTCTGGTGTCCATATTAGAAACATATCCAATTGCTATTGATTCACGTTTTAAAAAAGAAGCATGGCAGGCTAGTTTTGTGCCAACCCTTGTGCTAAGGAGCAATGATTGGTTAATCCTAGGGGTTTGCTTTCGAGGTGGTTTTCCAAGATCTAAGATTTTAGATTGGTCCTGTGAATTACTCCATGAATCAACATTATCATCAATCAATTCCATTTCATAGAGTTGTCTTCTGCTTTTATAATTTGACTTCTTAAATCTATGGGGTTTTTGTCATACATTTGAGCAAAAAAACACAATAGCAAAATCAGAAATAATAGAATCCCTCAAAATAAAGAGGCCTCTTATTTCCATTTGTTTGGCCAGCATTTTCCCAGTCACCTAAATTCAGAGCGGGATTCATCTTTAATGCTTTTCTTCTCTTTGACCCAATGTAGACGCTCTTTGGGAGCTGTCTATTCTATGTCAATATGTACTCATTTCTTCATCACTTTGTCCATTTTCTGTTCAGCACAATTTAATTCAACAAAGGCACAGGTGCATAATTCCTACCTTAAAGAACTTTCCAATTTTATGATTTGAACATCTCAGATTCTCCTTAGATGCAGCCGAGAAGCGGGTCTTGATGTAGTGCCCAATAGGAAATAGACCTTCAGTTAGCTGTTTCCTTCTCTTTCTTCTGTCTCAACTTCATCTTGATCTCATTATGCTTCTTCTTGCAAGTTTGCACAGTAGGCTTCTTCTGTCTTTACTGTAATCAGACTCAGAGTCAGAAGGAAACGTAAATAAAAGGAAGAAAAAATAAGGGATCTAGAAGAGAGGCATGTCCCCTGCCTAACACGGGGAAGTGCCCCTTTTTGTTGTTTTTTAAGTTAGCCCCTCCTCATCTAGACATTACTGTTAGATTCCTGAAAGTCAACTTTAACACACTGCCTTTCCTGAAATACCCTGAAGCACTTACTATTGCCTGGCAATAGGTGACTATAACAGACCCAACCTCATTTAATTCCGCTCCCTGCTGATACTTATTTTTTTATGTTCCTTTTCAGTCATCATCTTTTGCCAACTCCAAGTCTTCAGGGTCCCATGCTTTTGTCTTTTTGTGTATATTTTCACTGCATGATGAATGTTCTTTACCCTTTTCCTGTTGAAAGCCTTCCTGCCAATCAAGGTGCCTCTCCTTGGCCTCTTTTTCATGTGTTGTCAGTGCTGATGCTGGGATCAGTCCTTACCTCTCTCCCAAACCAACCCCACTGCTTCGAGGGCAGGCGTCCTCTGGGCGCCTTTTTAGGCCTAGTGCTGACGACACTTCTCACATTCTAGCTCTATGTTGAGAGATCTCCTTTCTCTAAGAAAGTTGCGTACCCCTTTACAAAATAGGGCTCATAATAGTATTTACATGGAAGGGTCTTCTTGGAAACTGAAGTATAAAATGCAAATGAAGTAATTAGCATATGCAGGTGTCCTCAAGCTATGGCCTGTGGGCCACATGTGGCCCACCGAGGACATTTATCCAGCCTGGCTGGTGTTTTCGCCACCGCTGCTCTCCTGCTTAACAGCTGACCCATCCTGGGTCCACAATGAATTTGTCGATAGTTTGTTTTGTTTTATTTTTTAACTAAAGTCCGACCCTCCAATGGTCTGAGAGACAGTGAACTGGCCCCTGTTTAAAAAGTTTGAGGACCCCTGCTTGAGTTTACAGTATGTCATAAATACTCCGAAATGTTTATTATTCTTAGTATTATTTTCTCTCATAGCACTGAATGCTTTATATACTATAGATTGGCATCTATTAGGAATTCATATCCCTATACCTGAACTAATCCATTGAGGTCAAGGGTTTCAATTGCTGCATGTCAGCATCCTTCAGAGAAGTAGTGCATCTATAAGTAGCTTCCTAAGTGTGTCTTGAGAGAATTAATGGTGAATCGTTTGTCCTAGCATGTATTTAGACAAGGCTTACTTTGTGAACCTCAAATTAAAACAGAACTAACGTTTGGTAACAAGTCATAATTTTAGTCATAGCTTAGAAAGTTCCTGGATGGGTAGGAAGGAAAGTTGGTTGTGCTTCGTTTATTAGATTCTTGACCAAAAAGGAATGATAAGAAAGAGGGGGCTTTCTTCAAGTAAAAAGACTCAAAGAAAGCCAACCAAGCATGCTGGAGAAAGAAAATCCGAACAAACTCAGAGTTCCTAAACCCACCAAAGAATAACAAGAAGGCAACAATGAATTGGTGTGGCCAGTGAACAGGAAGCTTGAATAGTGAAAAAAGAAAGCAGGGCCATAACAATTAGTTTTAGTGAATTTGCTGCTGATGTTATCATTGTCCATGTTTAAAGCATGGCTTTTTGCAGCTATTTTAATGGCATTAAAAGTAGATTTCTCTTAAAATGGCATTCTAGTAAATGGGTTTCATTCTGAGGTACACAGTGAGAAAATAATCATGAGAAACAGAATAGTTTGGGTTGGTATGATAGCAAGTCGTTTTTCTTGGATGAAGCTATTGAACATGGTGATATTTGCAATTTTGAAAACAGAAAAATGTCCCAAATACATTTGATTTCACAAAAGACTGTGAAGAAAACAAACTCTGTGGGATACTGAGGTTTTCTCCGTGAAGTTGCAATGAAAAAGGAAATAGAGAACATTACTTAGACCTTCTCTCCCACGGAAATAGAAAACACGATGAGAAGATAACTAACATTTGCTGATTATATATATACATATACATATACATATATATCCATGGTCTTTACATTTATTGTTTAAGTTTTTCTCCACATCAGCTTTCTAATGTACATATTATTTCTTTATTTTAATTTTTGACAAATTGACTTTCTCAGTGTCAGAGAACGAGTGTAAATGTCATCTAAAAACAAATCTATCACAAGGACAAACTGTACAATCCATCCCACTGTCTCTCGATTATTGCCCATTAAAATCACTGCATAGATTTTTCATTTCTCCTGTGTTACCCTCCATTTCTAGTTATGTTTCTAGTGGAGGAAAGTTGAACAAGGACATTTAAATTTTCATGGAAGGTAATAATGTTCCCTTAGAATCAGTAATACTAGATAATATATATTTGATTTAAAAGATGCGCATTATTGATGGTCCTGACCACAATATCATCACGGTATCTGTCTGATTGATAAATAACTGTGGAAGGCGAGGGAACAGAGAAGAACATATGTTCAGCTGTTTCTTATAGCTATCTGACCCATCTAGTTGATAATACAGAACATTCTTCAAACCCAGTGTGTCCTTATTTTGAACTATTTAGAAGTAGTCATTTAAAAATGTTGTATTTTTCTTTGGTTGTTCGACTTAGTGTCTGAGTGATGCTATAACAGAAATATCGGACTGAGCCCCGGTGGCGTCGTGGTTGTGTGCGGGACTGCAGCCCACTGGGATGGAGGTTCAATTCTGGCTCCCAGGAGCAAAGGCTGGGCCTTCTACTCCCACCACCTGAGGGCAGTGATGCCTAAAAAAAAAAAAAAAGAAATATCACAAACAGAAAACTTTAATGGACAGAACTTTTATTTTCTCAGTGCTTAGGAAGCTTGAAGTATGAAGGTAAGATGTTGACTCTCATAGAGGCCTCTGTCTGCTTGCCAGGAAAATGTTATCAGCATTCTGGCCCTAGTGTTTCTGGTTCCTTCCTTAGAGAACTCTGTAGTGCAGCCTCCCTGCCCCCACCCCACCACACACACAATGGCCCTAGCTTGCTTTGGTGTCTAAACTGGTCTTTCTCTATCTCACAATTGATTAGGTTTAAAACACACTCTATATGGATTTGGATTCATTACAAGAACAAAGAAAACCATATACCCAGATGGGATTAAAGCCACAGCTTTAAGGGTTAGAATTCTGACACATATATTTGGGGGTACAATTCAATCCACAGCAATGTAATAGGGAGTCAGGGGCAAGTTCATTGCAGTTGTTCCATTTCAGAGACAAAGAGGGCACTTTACAGGAGGACTCCCAGACTGCTGCCATATGTTTGCAGGCCTGTGTTGTTCTGATGCTCTTCACTGGTCAGTACAGCAAGCACATATAATTCAGTGGGTGCACAGATGAGCAGCACTCCCGGACAAGCTGCTGCAAAGTCCACTGGCCACTTAAACAATTTCAGTCTATGGAAATATAAAGGAAGATGATCAAACTACAGATTTTTAGATGAAGCATTGCTCTAAACTTCATTTCTTGCTACAAGCTTCTTGCATTAATGTGCCTTTCTTCTGTGGGTTTCCTTACTCCAAGATTATTTATCTTCAATGGATCCCAGGAATCCAGCAGTGGTGGGTCGGTAGCAGAGTTCTTGGCTCCCGGGTGAGAGAGAGAGGCTGGATTCCTGACCAATGCATATCTTGTGTAGCCTCTAGTCTTCTGTCCACAGCGTCTGGGAAGTTGCTATTATGAGGCTGAAGAGGATACAGAGGAAGACTGAACAAGAATGACTGGAAACAAGACCCTCGTGACTTACTTTCAAAAAGCAGCCAGTGGAAGCCTCTATCCTCTAGTGACTACAGCCATGTTTTGCTCCATTGTGCATGGGATTGCCTCGGGTTGGAAGTCCCGTAATGAAACAACAAGCCTGAGGAAATTGGCTCTGTTTTCTAATAGTCAGCTATCGGAAGGCAGACTGCCACTGTATTTAGGACCGCACATTGCTGCATGTTAAAGCAGGACTTACTCACTGTGAAAGTACTATTTCAGAAAACAATGGAGCAGGAAAAGCAGAACAGGTTTTTTTTTTATGGAATTCATATTTGTATGTTGCTATTGCTATTTTCTCAGTATTTCTAGATGTGGACAAGGTAGTAAAAAATGTAACATAGTCATTCTATTATGTGAGTGGAAAGCTCTATTAGAGAAGAAGAAAGGTAGAAAGTGGCTATGAAGGTACATTATTTTATAATTCTAGAAAAGTAGAATATTCTATGGATGCACACAGGTATAGGTACTCATATAATATATATGTATATGTCAGCCAGAACATGTAAATAAAGTATGGCTGGGAGTGGGTGTCTAAAGCAGAGATTTTGAGAAACCATGAGCAGCATTGCCAGGTCCTGGTCCCTGATGTCAGAGGAGAGGCTTCTAAGACATTGGAGTTGTCTACTTGCTAACCTGGCTGACTGCTGAGCTGAAAAAATCTTTTTGATTCATGAGTTTCAAATGAACTTGTATGTAACTAAAAACTTCCTGTTTCCAAGTCCACTTCTTTTGTACTTCATTTTCAGCCACTCGGGCAAATCTTTATATCCAAAGGATAAAGAATCTGGTGGAAGTGTGTGTGTAAGGCTTTAAGTCTCCACTCTATTTTATTTCATCATTTTGGTGGTTTTTTTTTTTAAACCTATCCTATGTTGTTGCACAACCTGTATCAACAAAGAGGTAAAAAAAAAAAAACCACCACACCCATAAATCTGGTTCTCTGGTTTTCTCCCCTCACATCCTTCCTAACCGCCCTCTCTCATATTTTTTATCCCCGCCCCCCACCCTTCTCTCTGTCCCTACCTATCCCAGTCCCTGTCCTCCTTGAAGTAGTTAAAGTCTTATCTTTGGGGGTAAAACCCACTTTTATTTTATTTTGTTTTCCTTATAATGATTGTAACATTAAGTATTTATCTTTTTAAGATTGATGAACTTTGCTGAGCATAATGATTTCTAGTTTTGGCCAAGTCTTACTGCCATCCCTGTTTTTGATGGATCCATCATATTCCATTGCATGAGTGTACCAGAATTTGTTTATCCATCCCTGTCCTCTGTCATCAGAGTTTGGGGGTGGTGCCATGCTTTTGCTATTAGAGAAATAGCTGCAATAAACGTAAGTGTACATATATCTGCCCCGTCATCATTTTAATTCTTTAGATTATATGGCTAGTTGAGAGATTGCTGGTTCATAAGATAATTGTACTTGCATTTAGTTAAGGAAGCACCATACTGATTTCCATGGTTGCAAGAAATTTATAAGTTGGAAAAATTATTGCCGAAGTTTTAGCTCTGATTTATAAGGAGCATTCCTTGAGCTTACTGATATCTTTCTCTTCTTTGGAAAATTTTTCTCTAGCTTTAAAATTCATGTAGAAACATACATTTTAGTGTCCACATGAATTTTAGTATGAAACTGTCCTTAGCCTCAAGGAATTCTTTAATCTAATTAGGCTCTTTTTGAAATAGGTTAAAAAAGCATACAAAATACAATAAGATGATCATAATATCTTCATTTTTGAAGTGACAGAAGCAATCACAGAGAAAAAATAAACTGTCAAAACATTAAAAATCTCTTGATAATTACTAAGAAAACTTGAATGAAAAAAATTACAGCTTGGCACAGTGCATGTATGGATTGCTATAAGAGCTGTATGAGCCACCAATGAAATGATTAAAAAAGAGGGAAGAAAAGAAAAAAATTACAGAGAGAGGATAACACAAGCATCCTATAATTCAGAAAGTGTATGGCATAGAAATTAATAATTTAGCTTTAAGAATCAGACAGATATGCATTGTAGTTCTGCTTACTAGTTAGTTGACCTATTTATCTTTTCCAGATCAAATTTAATTTATAAAATAAAGCACCAGTAATATTCCCTAGTTAATATGAGAATTAAAGAGATTATGTTATGAAACACTGAATTGTGACCCTATCATTTAGGTTCTTTAAAACCCTCAAATTTCCAACAGCAAAACAGGCTGATTTCAGGAAAGATATTTCCTCTATGAAGGAACAGCCCAAACACATCCTCACATACAAACATGTAAAATTACTCATGCAAAAGACTCCATTCTCCTTGTAGTCACCCATCAACTTACACCTCCAACAATGACTATTTGCTGTCTGCTGCTCTGTTTAAGTAAAAATTTATTATTGGTTCCTTGATGTCTCATATTAAATTCACTTATTAAAAACATCAGTGTTTTTGTCTTCTCTCCATAAGTAAACCGTAAGTCTTTGAAAGGGGCAGCTGTGGTTTATAATTGTCTTTGCCACACAAGAACATCCTATTGCACTATAGATACTTAAGAAAAATGTATTTAATTAAATTGAAATGAAGTTGTATTTCAGGGGTAACTTTTCATGAGTATTTTTATTATATAGTATTCTGAATTTTTAAGTAGAACCTGGGCCTTCTGGATTGCATGTAAGTGTCAAATCGTCATAGGAAATCGATGTGCATTTAAAAGTGAACATTTTGTCTCTAGATCCTCATTCAGTTAACAGCTTAATATGAATACCAAATTTAAAGCTCATTTCAAGTGCAAATATATATTATTAGTAATGGCACTTTTGGGTTTAGAGTCTTAAAATGATGTTAGATATATTAAATCACCCCAGGTACAAGTTAACAATTGAAACCAGAGTATTAGAATGGGTAAGGTATCTGCTTTTGGACAAATCCAAGTTGTTTGTGTGCGTGTGTGTGTGTGTGTGTGTGTGTGAAATATTTTTGCTATAGAGGGATTTCATTATCATGAGTCTTGTTACTGGTAATAAATCAGCTAAGAGTAAGAAATCAGTTAAGAGTTTTGTAGTCAGGTAGGTAAAGAAATTAAGAGGATAGATCATTTCCAGTTATTATTTTAAGGTTATGATTTCCATAGGTAATTTGTAATAATTTAGTTCCGTATTAATTTTTTGCATCTATTGCATGTTTTTTCTTATATATATATATATATATATATTGTTTTTACTTCATTTAAATTTTATTCACAAAGAACAAGAATGATTAAGCCTAGATTGAGATTAAATACATCTATGAAGAAAAGTCAGGAAGAGAGACATTTGGTTTCAGCTAAACTTGAACATCATATCACACAGACAATTATATTTTCACTGAGGTTATGTAAACAGTTTTGAGTCCTATGGATTGAATACCAGAACATCCAATCTGAAATGTCTGTTTTCCGATAGACATTAAAGAGAACTTGGAATTAGTTCACATGACATATTGATATGCTCTTTACAAACACAGGACCATAATACTGATTTGAGTTTTATCTCAGAATTTCTTTCCTTATTTAATTTTAGTTATTACATCTGGACCCTGTTAGAGGGATTATTAAAACTGACCTGGGATAGGCAGACTGCTGGGTTGGCGAGGGAGTCTTCAGGGGTGTGAGAGTCAAGGGAAGGGCAAGACATTGACATTCAATCCACACTGGAGATGGGGCCCCACAAATGAACAATTAATCAAGATAACCTCACAGACCCTTTACTCATTGGTCCACTCACACTCTGTCTGAAATGGACTATCAAATTAAAATGATTTTGTCTATGAGATTACAGACATTCCTGAAATCTGTTTTCCTATGGTCACTGTTTATGCTGATTCATAATTATGAGCATATTTATAGCCAAATCTACTATTATTGGTTTGAAATATAATGAAAAGTGGTAGTGTTGAGGAACTCATATTGCCTCTTTGCAAAATATGTCCCAGTACCTTAATGTTTTCAACATCCCAGATAAAACAAAATACCACCTCAATAAAACCAGTGTTAAAAATACAGCTCATGTTTTCAATAGTTTTTGCTTCTCTTTGACTCTGCAATTGAACAAATGAGTGTTGGCTCAACGAATTGTGGCATATAAAGATAGTATCTAGCTCATTTCATTAATTCATTTGGTCATTAATTCAAGACACATGCCTGCATATTGAAATGAAATCCAAAGAACAATACAAGATCCTTGTCCAAATAATTACCATCCAGGAGAGGATTTGAGAATATCCATCCTCCAACAGGAAAAAGAGAAAAATATAAACATGGTAACAGAGATATCTGTCCGGTTCTAGGGAAAGCATGGAGTAGCGCCTAAATCTGCAAGAAGTGGAGAGTTAGGTGTTTTCAGAAAATCTTTTAAACTGATGGGTCTTCCAGCAGAACTGATTGGTGAGTGCTTCAGGCACGGGGAACAACTGGTGTTAAAGCATGGATATTTCTGAAAACCTGAAACTAGTCTTTACCCTTGAATTGCTTAGGGACACATTCATTTCAGAAACCATGAGAGAAAATGACAGCATAGAAAACCAAATAACAGGTTGTATAATTAAATAATTTTTATTGATTATTATCATACAGGGTGCTAAACTGCATCTTGTTAGGCACTTCTTGTACCCAGTGAGTACGGTCTAATTAAGAAGACAACCAAGACAGGGATAAAAACAACATTAAATCAATCAGCAGCTGTGTGAAAGGACCTAGGGCAGTCCATATAGAGATTTATAGATTAGCAGCAACAGTTTGAATTGCACTGGGAAGAAAATTGGCAGCAGGTGAAAACTTCAGTGTATGGATTTAGTTTGCTCCAGGCAGCCGAACCCAAAGGTGGGTGGGTTCATGGGGACTAATGGGACCTTTCTGGCCCCTCTGTAATTTTATGAATGTCCTCAAGGATAGGTCCCTTTATCAATAATAAGCATTAATTTATAAAAACTACAAAATACCCTGCTACTAGAAAATAAGGAGAAAATTTGGGCAATTTCGGGTAATTCAGTTAGGAAGTTGACAAGTAAGATGGCCATTTTTGCTATGTTAAAAAGCCTTACTGACTGGAATCTTTCTTTTCACTGGAAGGGTATTGGAATAATCTCTAAAACATACAAAGCTATAATTAAAATGATCATAGTTTTGTGCTGTAACAGAACTTGACACAAAATAACATCAGGGTAGAAGTTTAATCTTTATTTTTAAAAAATGAAAGAGTATTCTGATTTAGTAGTTAAGTCAAATGACTTTTCATCTAATCTCAAATGAGTATGCCACAGGATTTTTTTCTCAAAGTTTCAGATACATTACCATTATAATGTTCAGAGTACAAAGAGTTCTAAAATTAAAAGCAAATATTTTCACTGATGACTTGCTTCATAGTGAATTAATGAGTTCATCAGTGTAAATGTATTAAAATAGATTTACTTTTAGAACAGAATTATATTTATATAAGAGACCAAGTAATAAAGGCATCACTGCAGGGATTTTTTGGCAATGGTATTAATTTGTATGGCTTTCCTCACACGTACATTCTTCCTATCTTGTTTTTGATGCTAGATCTGTTTTCCTTCTCATATTCATTGTAGTTACTCCTTATATTTACATTTTTGCTAAACTGTGGAGGGAGAGATTTGAGGTTATCCAGGAGACTCCTTGAGGAACTTGGGCTGTCTGCTTAAGCAATCTGAGCGCCAGTTGACGCCTCATTAAAATGTTAATAATGATCTTGGTTCTGCCTCTCTCCCTGGGATGCTGGCAAAATCACTTTCCAAAGTGTCCAGTGATAAGCAGTTTGAGGAGGTATCATACTGATTGTCTTTTGAGTTTATATGAAATCTGTATTTACACATATTATAAAAGCAAGTTTGCCATATTGAACAGATTTGAAATACTTTTCTTGCAGAGAGGGAATGTACTAAAGAGTTCAAATATTCCCCTAACAGTTTGCATACCCATCTTTATGCTTGCACTTGTAAACGTAGATGTTAGTTTGCACAGCCTAACTTCAAGGTTTCAACTCCACGATTCTGGTGGTGAGAACTCAAGAAACCATGCAATCTCACATCCTTTCTTGTAACCCTCAGCACACTAGAAGAGTCAGATGGCAATTTTTTGTCCAGGAATTGCTAGCTCCCCAAGAAAATGGTATATAACTAATTCTGAGTGTTACCACAGCAGCAAAAGATTCCTCCCATATTGCTTCCACTCCAGGAGCCTTGTGGGACTAGTGCGTACAAACTAGGCTGCCACTGCAAGGTCAGCAGTCCTAGACTCAACATCCATAAAAGATGCACAGCCTTGGAAACCCCAAAAGGCAGTTCTATTCATCCTATAGAGATTCTGTGAGTCATAGCTGACTGGATGGCAGTAGATTGGGACTCAATTCTTGCCCCCCTTTAACTTCCTCCTATTGGTGGGCCTTTTATTAAAATACTTTTGTTTTCAAGGTTTATGGATCTGTTAGCATAAGTACACCAAGAGGAATGTACAGTCATTCAAAATTTGTACTCTAATTCATATTTTGTCTCTATAGGTGTTTGAAAGTCACCCACAGTAATTAAGATGCAGGTGCAGATTAAGATAGAGAAGAAACTATGTCTGAAAACCCTATGCTTAAGTTACAAAATTGTTTTCCTAATTTCAGAACATGATGAATGTATCACAAATCAGCACAACTGTGATGAAAATGCTTTATGCTTCAACACTGTTGGAGGACACAACTGCGTCTGCAAGCCAGGCTACACTGGGAATGGAACCATATGCAAAGGTAAAAGGTTACAAGGCCAACACCTCTTCGATTCACACCCTTTACCCATTTGCATTACTGTTATCTGCCTCTTAGACACCTCTTACAAGTGCTCAAGAATGTCAGTGTGGCTCATCATCTTCTGCAAGGTCTTGACATTCTCCTAAGTTACCTCAGTGGTGAAGTAGTCAACTGGTTCAAGCATTTCCATTTAATTTCTCTTGATCTTCATGTCAGCGATTTTCATTTTTGCCTGTCTCTGTAACAAAAGGCCACTGATCACATATTGGGCATTCTGCTTCTCCAAAACATGCCCATCTTTAAAATGTTAAAATCAACATTTCATTTTTCTGACAGTATCTTTCTCTTCTTCCACTTTGTTCTCTCTGTCCCTTCTACAATTCTAAACTTTCAGCTTCTTGGACCTTTTGGCTCTATCCCATTTACCCATGTTTCTAGCACAGTAAACTCATTAAGGAGCCCTAGTGACAGCCCGATCAAAGTGCTAACTAGAACGCCAGCTGTTCAAATCCACAAGTTGCTCTTTGGAAGAGAGATGGAGCAGTCTGTTTACATAACATTTACATCCCTTGGAACTCCTGTGGAACTGTTCTACTCTGCTCTATAGAGCACTTGTGAATCAGGATCAACTCAATGACAGGAGATTTCAGTTTGTTATGAACTCATTTGTGCTATTACTACAATCCATGATGAAATGCAAGAGGGTTTGATAATTTTCATTTTTCCATGAAATTCTTAGAACCCCCTAATATCTCCATTGCATGTGGTATTGAGAGATTTTCTTCTCTACTCTTCCTCTTGAGCAGTTGAATATTAATGTAAAAATTAATCCAGGTGCCTTTTAAGTTTCTACAAATCAATATCCCATTATAGCTATTTTAAAAACACAAACCAAATGAAACTTTCTGCCATTGGGTTTATTCTGACTCGTACTCAAAAATAAATGGATAATTAAAATCCACTACCATCAAGTCCATTGCAACTCATAGTGAGCTCATAAGACCAAGTGGAACTGCCCCTGTGAGTTTCTAAGAACATAAATCTTTACAGAAATGGAAAACCTCTTCCTTCTCCCATTATTATAGCCACTGTGTCAATCCATCGACCGAAGACCATCTTTTCTTTTTAATGTCTCCTCTACTTTATCAAACACCATGTTCTTTTTCAGAGACTGGTCTCTCCTGACAACATGCCTGGAGTGTGTAAGATGAAGTCTTGCTAGCCTTGCCTCTGAGGAACACTCTGGACATACTTCTTCCAAGATTGGCTCTTTGACCCTTTGACATTTTATGGTAATTCCAATATTCTTCACTACAGCCACATTTTAAAACTCATCAATTCCTCTTCACTCTTCCTTATCCATTGTCCCGCATTCACATACACAAGAGGCAATTGAAAATACCCTGGCTTGAGCCAGATGGGTCTTCGTGTTCAAAATGACTTCTTTACTCCTTTACTCTTTAAAAAGGTCTTAAGTACTGGTGATAGTGAACTACCAATAGTCTAGTAAGGATAAAAGACACAGTATATCTAAGAAGTGAGTGGATTTTCCTCCCCTAGAAAAATCAAAAGTAAATCTAAAAGCAGCAGGTGGTTTTGAAGTGCTCATTTTGTAGTGAGAAGTCCGCGAGAGTCCACTATGCCACCGGGGTGCCTTTCCCACTAAGTGCAACACATCTTAAACTTACCTAGGTAATTCTTTACAGGAACATAAAGCCTTGTCTTTATCCTTGTGAACTTTCATGTGGTTTGAACTGCCAATCTTGTAGTTAGCACACCCATGCCTAACTCATGGAGTCCCTGGGGTACCTGGTTTCTCAATACCAATCAGTATTTTAATTGTACTATGGAGCTCATTTTTTCATTTTTACAAGCAAATATTCCACTACCATCTGCACAGGTTGTCTTTTCAACACTGTCTTCTCTTCTCCAATCAAATACACTTTCTTCTACCTCTTAAGGAAAATATTGGATATTGGTTAACTCATTAACTTCCATGGGATTAAATTATATTTTATTTCAATTTAAATTATATTTAGCTTTTATTATATCTTTTAGATTGACTTTTGATTTTTCTAGGTGAGGAAAATCAACTAATTTCTTCAATATACTGTGTCATTTATCCTTACTAAACTATTCGTAGTTTACTGCCATCAATACTTAAGACCTTTTTAAAGAGTAAAGAAGCAAAGAAATCATTTTGAGGACGAAGACTCATCTGACTCAAGTCATGGTATTTTCAATTGCCTCATGTATTTGTGAATGCCGGACAATGAATAAGGAAGAGTAATGAGGAACTGATGAGTTTAAAAATGTGTTTATAGTGAAGAATATTGGGATTATCTCATGAAATGCCAAAAGGTCAAACAGTCAATCTTGGAAGAAGTATGTCCAGAGTGTTCCTCAGAGGCAAGGCTAGCAAGACTTCATCTTACACACTCCATGCATGTTGTCAGGAGAGACCAGTCCCTGAAAAAGAACATGGTGTTTGATAAAGTAGAGGAGCCATTAAAAAGAAAAGATGGCCTTCGGTCGATGGATCGACACAGTGGCTATAATAATGGACTCAGACATAAAATAGTTTTTTTCACAGGACCAAGCAGCAGTTCATTCTATCATGCAGAGCGTTACTATGAATCAAAACTAACTCAACACTGGCTAACGGAAACCTATGTGCTAAATAAAATAGTGTGTCTGTTGGAGGTAGGAAATAGCCTGGAGTGAATATAGTAGCCTTTTAGCAAGGAACTCATGATTCGATCTTAAAGGACTTGCCTAGTGAAACTAGAAAGATACCAAAAAACAATAGACATTGAAGGTCCAGAGAACTGGGTAACTGAACTAGGATTTTTCCAAACTTCCAGATATTCTGAGAGATTGGCTTTAAAATTTCAGCTGGGGCTTCTCAGATTTTCTTTTTCTCTGAATCTATTTTACTCTGATTTCCCTTCAATACAAAGAACTCTGAAAACATGATCAAACACAGATAATTATTTTGGAAGGAAGGAAAACTTTCAAGAATCTGTGTTCCTCCTAAAAATTTGACTAAAGTTTGCCTAAACAGAGACATTCCAACTCCTTTGTGTAATTCTGTTGGGAATTAGCCAAAAAAAGAACTGTGAAATTCCTGTAGGATCTGAATCATTAATGTTTTTTCTGACAATAGGCTGCAATCTTGCAAATTACTCCAAGAAAGACATGGTCAGCAAACATTGTCTTGCTGATGTACTCTTTATTACTGATGAAGTTTAAATTCAAAATCATCATGCAAACCCTTGGTGAGATTTGTCAGAAGAAAGTTTTTTCTTAATCAATTAGAGGAAGCACATGCCAGAACAGGAGAGAAATAGTTTTCATTCCAGTACCAAGAACCAAGCTGGTCTAGTTGCAACTGTGACAAGCCTTTTTCAGGCTCCAAGACAGAATACTACTTCCCTTCATGACTAAACCCTCTCTACTAGAATATTCTGTGCAATACCTTTTCAAGGCCAATGATTCTGGTTCCTGACTTATTCTTAGCTTTAGAATGAAAGGCTTTCCCAGAATGTCATTTCAACAAATTCTTTTATTTTTCAACAAATTCTTTTTAATGGGACATTTAATTAATATTTTAGTATTGGGCCTGTGATTAAAATGGACAATTAAAATAAAAGCAAGTCAATTATGATTCATAGCTACCACCTCAGAGGACAGCATATAACAGCCCCTGTGTGTTTTCCAAACTGTAACACTTCAAGAGACTTTAAGTGTTTCTCCCTCTGAGCTGACTGGTGGTGGTTATAAACTGCTAATCTTGTCATTGATCAGCCCAATGAGTAGCCACTACACCACCAGGGCTCCCAGAATGGGCACTACCTCAAGCAATTCAACCATTTGTATTTTCTAGTTTCAACGTCTTGATGGTTGTTATTGTTTTGTGTTTGTGTTGAATTACACCATCTCCTTGAGTGTTGTCTTTTTTGCTTGCTGCCCATCGGTTTTACCAAGCACGGTGTTTCTACCTGGACACTGGTCTGTCATAACATTTAAAGTATGTCAGATATAGTCTAGCCATATTTGCTTCCAAGAACAATTATGACCGTACTTGTTGCAAGACAGATTTGTGTGTTCTTTGCCAGTCTATGGTACTTTCAAGATTTTTCCCCAGCACCATAATTCAAAGGTATCAATTCTTCTGCTGTCTCCTTACTCAGTGCTCCAACCTTCACAGACTTCAGAGGTGATTGAGAACACAATACAGAGCCTAGGATGAGGCACCCCTGAATTTCCAAAGAGATTTTTCTTCTCTTAGACACTTTAAAGAGGTGCTATACAGCATATTTGCTCAATTCATTGAATTGTTTGGTTTCTTGACTCTTGCTTCCATGAACTTGTAAGTCCAAGCAGGAAGATTGCCTTGACAACCTCAATTTTCTGTTCATTTCTCAGGATGATCATTAACCCTATAAGAAATCTTCTAGGATAGCCATCAGTCATTATTTTTTTTCAAGTGGATTATTACAGTAAGATGAAATCTTCATTTTAAAGAACTTCCTGCTGTACTGTTCACTTACTAAAAATCACTGCATTATTTTATTTTAGATGTAAGATGCCCATGTAAGATTGAAAAGAATATTTTTATAGATTGTTACTATATGGATAAAAAACATGAAACTACATAAATATGAGCTCACAACTGCTTACCTCATTCATTGTTCACATCTCTGAGAGAAAAAAAAAAAGATAAACTGGTTTTAGAATATGATGAACTACTTACTTCTAAGGTGCTAAAAGAATGTATCTTAATTATTTCAGCATTTTGCAAAGATGGCTGTAGGAATGGAGGAGCCTGTATTGCAGCTAATGTGTGTGCCTGCCCACAAGGCTTCACAGGACGCAGCTGTGAAACTGGTAAGAATATAATTTCAATTTCTAGAAAATTAATTTTTATGCCAGTGTGTGAAATAATCCATGAGGAAAATAATGTTTCAAGTTTCAAGTGGGCTTTCAAAGCATGTGCTATTAATAAGGAAGTGGTGAGAGGAGGTAGAAAGTTTCGCTGATGCATAGCACCAGGTCTCCCCGAAAGCCATAGTAAGGGGGTTTTGTAGCTATTATAATTAAAAGTATAGTGAGCATTTTCAGAAAGATATGTGTGATCCCAATTTCATGACTTTCTAATCCACTTTCCTCCTGTAGAGTCTTTTTCCTGGCATCCATCCCTCCAGCCTCTCCAAGAGAGAGAGAGAGAGAGGTGGCAGCCTACTTCTGTAGAGACCAAAACCTTGGAAATCCTATAAGGGAAGTTCAACTATGTCCTCTAAGGTAGTTAAAAATCAGGGTTGTCATGAGGACATTACATAACATAGTTACTTTGACCTACAGAGGGCTCATTTAGGGCCAACAGAGTTCCTAGCACATTCTCTTCCATGTTTGAGAATTTAAAACATTTTTTTAATCTGGTTCCTTCAGTCTTAATTCATTGCTGTTAATCTAGAAATGGTTTAAAGTCATCTATTCCTTTCATTCTTCAGTGAAGACAAGAGTGAGCTCACTCTTCTGATGGAAACTCACTCTAGAAACATATACCAATATTTATAATAGGCTTGTACAGTCTTGTGGATAGCTTATGGTACAGAGTAGAAAGTTTTATTTAATTAATGGCACACTCGGTAATAAAATTGTATTTTTGCTCCTAATTAAATCATGTCAACTGTAGTTTGGGTTGCTCTTAATTGTGTTTCAATGCCAAATGTCCTTAGAGACTCTGGTTATTTTAAGAGGTGAGCTACTACTGGTGATTGGCAGTTGTCATCCCATAGTTTTTTCCATAAATTTTGATGCAATAGATGCAGTGCATGCTCCACTACACTTCCCTTGTGGAACCAGATGGTTTGAAGAAAATACTGGCTGATTAGAATTTAAGATAAAAAAAATGTTCCAGTTGAGAAGCGAAATTTTTACTAGATAAATACAGCCATTCTACGCAGAAGGGGTACACACAAGAGGGCATGCATCACAGGATCGTCATTGTCTACAGTGGCTTTTGTCAAACATCCCTAATTGATTTTCAAGAGCTCCAACTGAAAAGATATACTGGCAAACTCTTCTGTGTGGATGGCTTCTTAAACCTGGAGTTCCCCCTAGTGGTTGTACATGTGGGTCACCCGTAGAGCTTGTTAAATCGTAAACACAAAACAAATCACTCTCTCTCTGAGTCACGTGCTCAAGAGACCTTCTTGGACAGGGTGGAAAAGGCCATATGGTGCCCCAAAGCCTTCAGTCTTTACAAGAGTAGCTCGCCACACCTTTCCCCCTGGGAGCCACCAGTTATCGAGTCAGCAGTTGAAAACTTTAACCCCTATGCTATCAGGACTCCAGCCTGTTAGCTCATTATCTGATAAAAATATAGGAACCCGCTAATTAACTATTGACAAATACTCAAAGTCACTGTCATTGAGTCGATGCCGACTGATGGTGAACCCTTGTGGCTCTCTGAGATTTTAGGCATTTTCTGAAGTAGAAGGCCCAGTCTGTCTCCTGCATGGCGGCTGGTGGTTTCAAACGGCTGTGCATGTGGGTCACATAGCCACTGCACCACCCAGGATCCTGGTTAATTGTCATAAGATTTAATAGGTGAAAATTGACTTCTATTGTAATGGTTTGCCAATATTTCTATGATGTGATCTGCTTCATCAGCAGAAACCCATTTTAGAGTGGGGTTTTTGTTTGTTTGCTTTTGATGTGGGGATAATAGTGCAGAATTTTAAAATAAAGTCTGTGTCAGAGACGGAGATGCTTAGTAATCCTGATCAATCCTGCATATCACATGCCGTCCATTCACTAGAAAAAGTTATCTGATGCGATTTTGATCATCTGGAAGGCCATAAATGGAATGTCATCCATCTTCATAAAGTAAAACTTAATACTGGAATTAAAAATAACCCAATAGAATATACTTAGCTTTCTCTATTTAAATATTCTTGAATATCTGTAAGAAGACAATTGCAGACTTAATCTATGGTAAGTAATTGTCTGTAGCAGATGGGGCTTTGAGTAAGTGTGCTCAAAATCTATTTTAACCATTTGCTTGTTATGTGGTCTTGGGCAAGTTACATAACCTTTCAATGCCCTGTGCCAATCTTATGGCACATGTGCTGTTAGACGTTGCTAGTACAATTCACTCTGAACTACGAAACCAATTTCTACATTTGGTTCACATACTCAGAGAGAAAAGTTCACCGTTACTTCTTGTGAGTCACTTTCTTCTTTTCTGCCGTCAGCCGAACTTGGATTTTGTAGAGCTCTCTTATTCCATGATGGATTTTAGGACCCCCTTACTATCCGTTCAAATATGCTTGTTTCTCCAGAGATAACCTAGAGACATTTTAAAGATTTCGTTTGGGTTTTATATATTCAAAAGAGTGAAGAATCACCATTAGCTGAATCTTTCTTGATTCATAATGAGAAATAACTATGATTTCATCCTGAGGAGGGTGGAACACAGTCGAATATCCATTGTCTGCCTTAGGACTTCCTGAGCAGCTAAAGTCCAAACTCTCTGGATTCATTTTATCTCCTTGGACTTATGCCTCTCCGCTTGTCCTCTTCATCTCCTCTTCCCACAAAACTTTCTTAATGTCTTTTCTTTATTTCACAGCAAGCCAGCTCCATAAACCAAGCTCTCCAGACAGTAGTCACAGTGTCAATACATCACTTTTTCTCTTCTATACCAAACTACCGGTCAAACCCTTCCATTTTGTTTCTTTATTTTGAGTCCATATCTTTACATTCTTGCTGATCCTAGTGGATTTGGGGCCAAAAGTTATTCTGTCCCTCCAGTTCAGTCTTCATAAGTTACCACAGAATAAATCTGATCATGTTCCTTTATAGAGAGGGGGAAAAACAGTGTTCTTATTGTTTTCAGGTTAAAAGCCACATGTGGCAAATAAAGCCCATGATGACTTTGTCCTAGCTTATCTCCTCAGGTGCCGCTTCTTGCCTCCTCACTCCTTTTCCAGCCAACAACCCTAACCTCTGGGGCAGCATCGAGTAGACAATTTCATATCTTCAGGATGAGAGACTTAAGTCTTAGTACATGTTTCTTAAATATTTATGAAATGAATAAACAAAGGTGCAGAGGAAGGAGAATTTAGAGTAATGAAAATGAGTCTTAGGGTGTATATTTGATCATTTAAAAAATAATAAAAGTTAGTTATAAGAAGTCTCCCTCCCCAGCATGGTCATATAGCAGATGAGGTAATTAAGATGAAGTAATTTCATAATATTTCCAAAATGCAGATTCTGGAGCTCAGGTTCTCCAATTCCAGGTGTAACAGCCCTTCCTCTGCCTCCCTATTTACTCTCCTTCCCCCTCTCCTTCTCCCAGTTCTCTTGTCCTCATTCTGTCTTTCTCTCTCCCTTCTTTACTCTTTCACTCTGCCATGCGTTTTGCCCTTGGATTTTCTATGTTTGGGGAAATAGATGTTTAAATCCCAACCCCCAAAAAGCTCTTCACAAAAATAAAATAAATCAGTTATGATTGATTAAGTGAAAGATTACACAGAAGCCACTTCTGATCTCCTCTGGCCTCCATTGGGGGAAGACTCCAATGTAGCATCTGTCCAGGAGTCTGCTCACACACCTCTTGTGAGGGAGTGGTCACATGCGCTTCTACTTTCCCACTTCCTTTACCCTATTCTGGCACAAGCCATCTCTCCAATCGCATTCTACTGCTTTGCTGGGTCCAGTAATCCATTGAAATGTCCACACCTAAATCACAAGTGAACAATTATGAGGTTTACTAGAGAAGCTAACAGTTTGCAAAATGTTAAGGATACAGTTCTTTGGTCCACAGCATTTTTTCTCAGTCTCTCTGGTCCTTGATCACTCAGCTATATATGATACCTGGGCCTCTGCTCAGCGTGGGTATTACAAAACTCCCTTAATGCGAACAATTGCTCAAAGAGTAACCCACTCTCAAGCCAACCTCCTGTCCCTCAACGTCCAGGAAGTCCACACTACCTCATGCCACAAGGTCTCAGTGATGCTCCCCCAACATCTCTCCACACAAGAGTCTGGGGTACATTTCGTTTCTGGTTCCTCTTTGCTGATTGCAAGGCTAACTCTTACTGCTTCTGAAATCATTTCCTTTAAGCCCTATAGAATGGCACAACTATGCATTCTGATGATTAAGAGATACTTGCCGCTGTGGCTTCTTCATTTTGTCACATCTGAAATTGAAGGTCCTGGAAGCTTTGTGCTCAGTGGATCAGTAAGATCGACCTACATTTTGAGGAGACAGTTCAGCCCCAGGCATATCTGGAGTAAGTGCCCTCCAACCTGGGGTGTTCATCCTCTGCCATAATGTCAGGCAATGTTCCACTGTGTGTCAGAGGCTTTAGAGTTTTTCGGTGGCTTATGCCTCAGAAGTAGGCACCTCTTCCTTTATCCTGATCGACCCTAGTCTGGAAAGCCCTGCTGAAATTTACCCACCAGGGGAGACCCTGCTGGTATCTGAAATATTAGTGGCAAAGCAACACACAAGTCATCACAGTGTGACAAATTGGCAGACAAACAATGTCTAATTTCCAAGCCCCGGTCCCACAGTGAAATTAGACCCACTTTAATTCCAGGAGATGACAATTCACAGTTCACTTCCTGTGTGACAGAGTCAAATGGCTCCATTCACTTTCTTGGCTGGAACATGGAGGGCAGCCAATGAGCAGGTTTACTGTCCTAGCACTGAGTGGGTTTCCAATGCCATCCTTTGGGTTCACTTGTCTAATTAGCTACCATCTCATTCTTTCCACTCATGGCAGCCACACGTGTTGAAGAATAAGATTGCTTCTTAGGACCTTCAAAGCTGCAATTAGTGAGAAGCCAATTATCAGGCTCGTCTTTCAAGGGGCTCTGGCTAGATTTGAACCACTGGCTTTTGGGGTAGTAGTTAGAGACATCACTCAACAATCTCTTTAGGAAGAAATAAAACTTCTTAAAGGAACAAAGCTTGAAAATGTCAAGGATCTCATTTTCCTTGGATTCATAAGCAACATAAGTCATAAATCAAAAGATCAAACAATGCATTGCATTGGGTCAGTTGCAGAAAAAATTGCTTTAAATTGCTTTAAAATGTAAAAAAAGCAAAGGTCCTGCTTTGAAGACTAGCGTGTCCCTCACACGTATCATGGTATTTTCAAATACTTCCTATGTGTGTGGAAGCTGGACAATGAATAGGGAAGACTGAAGCAACAATGATGCCTTTGAATTATGGAGCTGCTGAAGGAAATAGATCATGCCCTGGTCTGCCAGCGGAACAAACCAGTCTGTCTTAGCAACAGCCAAACAACAAAATTCCCCATAGAAATGAAAGTAATAACATTTTGTCTTGGGAATTTTGGATGTGCTATCAGTAGAGACCAGTGGCTGGAAAAGGACATTGTGCTTTCTTGAAATAGCTGGGCACCCTGGATGGGATCAATCAACAGAGCAAGTGCACCAAGTCCATCAGTGATTGTGAGGACGCCGCAGAACCGGCCATGTTTCATTCGGTTATACACTGGGTCACAATGAGTCCATACAGTCTTGGGTCACATGACAACCGTTTTCATCATATGGCTCTTCTTAGGTCTGTGCCTATTGCTGTGTTTGACAGTGAGATTTTTGTTGTTGTTGTTTATTTTGTTTCGTTTTTAAGGTCATCTGTTGAGCCCTTATAATGGAAACCCTTGGGATGAATGAAAAAAATATTCTAATGCTTTTTTCTTTTTTTCTTTTAAAAACCATTTTATTGGAGACTCATAAAACTCATCACAACCCATACATGCATCCATTGTGTCAAGCACATTTGTACTTTAGTTGTCATCATCATTCTCCAAACATTTGAGACCTTGTTATCTGCTCTTCATTCCTGTCCCATGACCCTTTGATAATTTATAAATTATTATTTTGTCATGTCTTACACTGTCTGATGTCTCCCTTCACCCACTTTTCTGTTTTCTGTCCCCTAGAGAGGGGGTTATATGTAAATCTTTATGATAGGTTCCCTCTTTTTATCCCACTTTACCCTTACTCTCTTGATATCCCTACTCTCATTATTAGTCCTGAGGGATTTTTCTCTCCTGGATTCTTTGTGTTTCCAGTTCTTATCTATACCAGTGTACATCCTCTGGTCTACCAGCATAGTGGTGGGGGGAAGCATTGAAGAATGAGAGAAAAGTTGTATGTTTGCTGTACTGCACCCTGACGGACTTGTCACCACCCTGCAACCCTTCTGTAAAGGGATGTCCAGTTTCCAATAGATGGGCTTTGGGTCTCCACTCTGCAGACCCCTCATTCCTAATGATAGGATTTTTTTGTTCTTTGATGCCTGATACCTGATCCCTTCAACACCTCGTGATCCCATCGGCTGGTGGGCTTTGTTGCTTCTCAGCTAGATGGCCACTTATTTGTCTTCAAGTTTTTAAGACTCCAGCTAGGCACCATCAGCTTTCTACACCCTATTTACTTATGCACCCGCTTTGTCTTCAGGAAGGTGAACATCATGGAATGCCAGTTTAATAGAACAAAGTGTTCTATTGCTAGATGTTCTATGTCCATCTGCTACCTTAATACTAAACCCATAAATATATGCACATAGATCTATTTCCCCATTGTCATATATAAATATATTTACCTATGTACATGCCTGTGTTTAGACCTCTATAAATGTCCTTTACCTCCTACTTCATTTCCTTTTACTTCCCTCTTGTCCCACTATCATGTTCAACCTTCATTTGCATTTCAGTAATTCCTCCTCTCAGTTATATTGCCCTTGATCAATGCCCACTAGGACTCCTACACCCTCTTTGCTGACAATTTTGGATTACTTGTTGTTCCTTTGCCTCTGGGTTTATTAACACCCGCTCCTTTTCCCTGCCCACCCCTTTCCCTTGTTCTCCCCAAACAGTCAGTTATGTTGTTTTCTCTTCCAGGCTGTTTATCCCACCTATCTTATCTAGATAGACCTACAGTGTTTTGCTTTGTTTTCTAAACTGTGACAACTCTGGAGATTTTTCTCTAGAAAGGTAAGGGACAACTCAAAATGTTCCAATTACAGTGAAAACTAGTACTCGATGGGAATGTCTTGTTGCCTTGGTCTTGCAATTTTCTGAGTGCAATTTTATCACCTTTCTATCACTTTTCTTAGTGTAAAACATGTTTTCCTTCTCTGAAAAGTTTTTCGTTTACACAGGTTCAGCTTTCACAAGTTCTGTTGTTTAACAATAGCAAGAAAAGTGGATAATTCTTTAATCCAAGGGCATCCCTAGGAGTCCAGGTGGCATAGGGGGTTATGTAATGAATGGACTACTAATTAGTCAGCAGATTGAAACCCCTCGTCACTCTGCGGAATGAGAGATGAAGCTTTCCACTGTCATAAAACAGCGAGTCTCTAAACCCCTGGGGCAGGTCTCCTCTGTCCTATGGGTCACTTTCAGCAGACATTGACTCGATGGCAGTATGATTTTTGTTGTTTGAACTCTTATAATGGAAATCCTTAGGACGAATTAGAAGGATATCCTAATTCTTTGAAAGATAATCTTAACCAACATGATATTCATCTACATTTGTTACTTCACGTGACATTTCTCAAAGCTTCATCCCCCACATTTCTTTAGACTAATCCTTCATGTACATGTGTATTTTGTTGTTGATAAATACCATCATGGAGTCACTTTGTTGGCGACCCCATGGGACAGACTAGGGTTTCCTAGGCTGTAATCTTTACTGGTGGAGATAAACATGTCTTTCTTCCAAGGAGCTTCTGGCTGAGTTCAAATTGCCAAGATTTTAGCCAAAAAACAAGTACTTACACATTTCACCAGTGAAGGTTCCCTGTGCATGTGTCTACCTGCTTCTTTTAATGGAAAGGATTGAGAGTTATTTACCAGCTTTGCAACTAGTGCATGCACTTTTCGTGTAAAATTCGTTTTGATGGTTACCTTTTTTAGCTACCATGCAAAATCATCCACATTTATAGGGGAACTCAATTTTTAATGAAAAATCCTAATATTTCATAAGGTGTCTAACTTGTATTTAACAGGGTGATTGGTTTTTAGGTAGCTCAATGAAATGTATTAGAAAGTTATGTGCTAAGGCTTCACAACTGTGTCACTTGAAACTGCATTTATTACCCAATTGCAGAACTGCAGCAAACACATATCTGATGGCCTAATTAATATGTAAAGCTGTCTGCTTATGCTAAAAGCAAATCTTTCAGTCATGATTTAAATCGTACTTCTAAAATATTTGACAGTCTTATATAAACAACTGCTGACAAGTTAAAACAAAATGTTTATGATAAAAACGTTGGTATCAAATAGCAAAGCTGAGCAAAAATAAATAAATGTGGCAATATCAAAAAGGAGATCAGACATCGGGAATAAATGTTTTCTTTTTCTTTTATTTTTCCATCTCCCTGGGTGTAAAACAAGTCATTTGGAGCTGCAGAGGAAAACATGAGATAAGATTTTCATTAGATTTAGTGTGCAATTAAGTAAATATACATTTTAATTGCATTCTGCAATGTTTCTGTAGCTTAATAATATTTGAAGTTTCAAAATGATAAAATGAAGTCTGAGGCATATATGAGAGCAGTTTCATTCCCAAGGTTGATTTCTTGTAAAGTACATCTACTCTCACTGTTATTATTATTTTTTAATGTTGCCATTGAGTCAGTTTTACACAGAAATCCTAGGGCAGAGTGGAATGGCTCCATGTTTCCAAGACTGTAATCTTCATGAAAGTCAGTTACTGCCTCTTTCTCTCACAAAGAGGCTGGGGGGTTAGAACCATCACCCTTTCCCTTAGCTACCTACCACGGCACCAGCAGATAACTCTTTGTTATAGTAAAGGAAATTTAGGAATCTAAAGAGCGTAGTGACATTTCAGATATACTGATCCAGCTACTTTGCCAATAATATTTACAGTTTGATTTTATTATGGATATCAAACGACTATTTGGCAATATGGCCAAGTGAGTATATTTTTCATTGTAAAAATAGCATATCTATTTTCATGATTCCTTTTTTAAAAGAATATTCTCTGTGAATTTACATGATTTCATTGAATAACTGACTACGATTCAACTAGGAATCAAGAGAAAAGGTTCAAAACATCTTAGACATAGCACATATTTTCTTACCAAAATGACTGACAATGGAATTCTGCCCCCAATATGTTTATATTTATCTCTCCATGGTAAAGCAGGAGAATGTGAGTCAAAATTCTGCTCATTTGATAAGTGTGGTTAAAAACATATTTTTTTGTTGTTGTTGTTTGGGCATCACTGCTCTCCGGTGGTGGGAGTAGGAGGCCCAGCCCCACTGCTGGAATTGAACCTCCGTCCCAGTGGGCCGCAGTCCTGCACACAACCACTACGCCACCGGGGCTCAGCCCAAAAACATATATTTTTAAGTAAACCTTGTTACCTTGCCTTTCCAATAAGGATGACCTCTTTTAGTATTACCTTGAATCTATTCTTCCCTAGCTAAATATACAAACATTACTTAAAGAATCATGAAGGAAATCTTATGTAATAAAGCAAACTTGAGGAAAAAGAAACTTTGATCTTTTATTTTCTATTCAATGTCATTTTCCAGGGTCTGAATGTCTAAGAGTCTTCATCATCACATGCAGAGGCGGTCACTGGGTGACTCTGGTAGCATAGGCAACTCCACAGGGATGAGGAAGAGGGCCATGAACCTGTCTAAAATGAGATTTTTACTCAACTGCTAAGACTGCATTTGACTTTAAAAGTCTGTCCCTAATGATCTAGGTCATTTAATTGTATTTGGCAAGGAATATGTATTAACTTTTAATAAATTAGGGATTTAGAGCCCAGTGATACCACTTCTAATTCCAAAATTTAAATTAAGGAAAAGAAGACATCAAACAAGCAGTCTTTCTTTTCTTATCCTTTGCATTTGCATTAGCTTGGTGTAAGGCCAGTCTTCTCTTTGGAAGGATCTTCCTCTGCCTTTTGCATTTGACCTTGATGATCGGCCAAATCCCATCCTTCTTGAAGGATGTAACATGATGGTCCAGAGAACAAGATTTGAAGTCATCAGGACTGAATTGGCTTGTTAACCAACTTTTCCAATTTACTTGAGTTCTTCATTATCCTAATATTCACATCTGCGAGGGGGCTTTCAAATGCCTTTCATGGAAAAATCCCAATTAACTTTTAATCCCATTTCTACAAAAACTTTTTGAACCCCCTTTATATAAAATAACAATAATAATAGCCACCGCATGAGTTGGTCATTGGGATTATAAAGTAATCTGATAATAAAGTACTCAACACCATTTGAGAAACATAGCAAATAAAAAATAGTATATCTGATATGATTATGCTATACATTTTGAAATAAATCATAAGAAAAACTTTAAATGTAGAACTCTTTGACATTTTTGTTTACCCCTGTGAGTGAACTGGATATACCTTGTGATAATTATGAAAGTGCAGTTAAGGATAATAAATAATTTTGTTTTCCTGACCCATTTGTAAGCCTGCTTTCAGTATATTTTTACTATCCTTTAGTAGTATAAAATGTTTATATAGCAATTTGCATTGCATGTATTTCCTTAAAATAGTTCTATTTTAGCTCTCATGGACAGCTTTAAAAATTAATGTTTTATGGGACCATAAGTCTTTGTACTGTTCAGAAAGTAGTTAAAAGTTCTTGGTGCTAAAAATCTCAATGTCATTCTTTCAAGTCTTTCAGGTTAATTGGAAAAAATCTTACTCATTCTTTCCATGTATCAGTCATGTATAATAGATAACAACTGTGATGGAGACATTTTTCAGACTTTTTTGGGAAGGCCTGCCTAATTAACACTAAAGATGAGAACACATCATGGAGTTGATGTAAAAAAAAGAAAGGGGAAAAAGATCTTTTAAGCTGGTAGGAGGCAGATCTCCGAGAAAAGAGGCAAGTGGAATTATTCAGGGACTATGGAAAAGATTTAACCATTGTTTTAAGTTGATAATTATTAAAGAGACCTACCAATTTATGTAATAACTTGTAGTATGCCTTTGAATCTCGTGAACCCATATTCCCCTTTTTGTCTCCCAATGTAACTCTTTAGGGTTTTGTTTGATTTTGTTCTAAAATGTATTGACCAATTCATTATTATTTTGAATAATCAATGTATGCACATGGTATCAAATTTCAAAAAACAAAAGAGCATCTAGTGAAAAGTAAATTTCCTTTAAACCCCTTCTGCCGCCTATGCTTTCTTCTTACCCTAGAAATCACCTGTAATTTCCATCTCTTGTGTTACTCCAGAGTCAACAAGAGAGTTTTCATAGGAAAACCATTTCAAATGGGCTGCTGTGGACTTGAAATGTGTTAGTTTGTGGTCGCCTGTTCAAAAATATATCTGAGGGGACAAGATCTTACTCTTACTTGAGGCCCCCACAGACTTTATTGAGGATTTTTTTTTGCCACTTTCTCTTTGATAAATTCTAATTTTTAAAAAATGATGAGCTTGATGAGTTTCAATTCATGAGAACTTTGATAGGGATGGCATAAGCTTGATATCTTGGAGATAAAGATCTTTCCAAAAGGGATCAAGCTATTCACAGCTCTCAGAAGCCCTCACCATCTGGAATTAAAAATCAAAACACCTGCATAACCATAACCAACTGTTGTCAATTAATTACTGCAACTGCCGAGTCCCCCATGTGTCAGAGGAGCACTGCCCTGCAGGGGCTTTCAGTGGTAAGTGAAGCTGCCCATCCGGCCTCTGTCCCCAGGTGCCCTGGCTGAACTTAAAATGTCATTCCTTTTTGTTACCAGCTGACTGTTTTATCCAGGACCTCTTTGGGAGATTTAGTCTTTTCTAACACAAAGTACATCCCAAATGAAACATTTTATTTACACTCAAATGCTTGCTTTTTTTTTTTCCTTGCATGTTATTCCTTCCTTCTGTTTTCATCTCTTTCTTCCCGAAGGTCCTTTAACACTGCCTTACACTGGGTCTGTTGGTGGTAAACTCTCATTCTTGGTCTGACACAAGCTTTTTCTGCCTTTTACTCTGTGAGTGGCTAAGTGTTGAATTCTGGGTGGTTTATCTGAAGTACCATAAAGCAGTATTCCATTGTTTGGGGGACCTCTGAGGTTTCTGTTTATGAGACTGTGGTCAGTTCAGTGGTAGCTCTGTTGGAATAACATGCCCTTTCTCTTTCTGACTGCTTTTAAGATACCTTTTTTCTTGAGCGTTTGTAGTTTCAACACAATTGTGTCTGAGCATGGCTTTACTTGTATTTACTCTGCTTGGGGTTCCTTTGGACTATTGAATCTGTGGTATCAACTCTATTATCAATTTTTGGAAAGTACAGGTATGTGTCACTTAATGTCTATGATGCATTCTGTGAAACGAGACATTAAGTGGTTTAGATTTTGTGCATAGACCATATAATATCCAGGCAGTCCTAATACAATTTGTGGTTAAGTTCCCATAAAGTATGTATTATTTCAACCTATGGAAACCCTCTGGACAAAGCAGGGGTTACTCATGATGGTGTGTGTGTAGGGGTGTGTGTGCAGGTAGCCTCTGGACCCCTTGGACTACTGTCAAGAGTAGGGCTGCAGCCACATGACTTTAGGTGGCTGCATTGTGATCCTATGCAGCAGCAGCCTTCTGCAGACAAAGCCTGGGAACACCTTGACCTACCCAGCACTGCTAGCACATTCTGCAGAAGTAGAGGAGTTGTGGCCAGTCCCCCCTTGCGCTGTGAGTATATCCGTGTACCTCTGCTGGGTATGTGAATAAAGAAAGGAGCAAGCACAGCGGGGTCTGGTATGCACTTTGGAGTCCTGTTCTCAGATAAACTTGGAATGTGTAGACTCAAATCATTGGGGTGGGGGGGCGGGAACTGATGAACCAAAAGAGCAATACTTTCATTTTATTAAAAACAAACAACTTTATTGGACTTACAAATGTGTGTGTATCTCTCTCTCTCTCTCTCTATATATATATATTTATATTTATATATAATATAATATAATATAATATAATATATAATATAATATATATTTATATATATATATAAAAGCAGACATTGTTCCAGAAATTAAACAAAGAATACTTGAACTCAGTTTTTCTTCTCTCCCATCTTGTTGATTTTTCTCTTCTGAAATCCTTATTGGGTATATACAGGCATTTATCTTTCTGTGTTTCATGTTGTCTTAGTTTTCTTTTGTATTTTACATCTTTTCATCTCACAACACTGTACACTCAGTAAATTCTCCATATATTTATTGTTTTTAAAAACAATCTTCTCTAAAGCTTTGTCTAACTGTCTGCTTAACTTATCCAATAAGTTGTTGTTATTTTATTATAATAATCATATTTTTCATCTTTGAGAATTCTCTTGTTCAAATTCTTGGTATTCATTTTTCCTCATAGTTCTAATTCTTTCATGTGCTCTTGATACTTATGTCTTTAATAATTTTAAAGCAACTTATTATAATTCTTGTCATGTTGCTGTTTTATTAAAGGTATAACCCAAAACTTATGACCATCAAGTCAATTTCAACTCACAGTAACCCAAAAGGGCAGAATAGAACTTGCCACATCAGCAAGTTGAAGTTATCAACAGTGAGAAGGAAGGCATGAAGGATGATATCCCATACTTTGGTGAACTGAAATGGACTGGTATTGGTTATGTTGATTCATAACATCATGTGAACCTGTGACAGTAACTTAATATTGTGTCAATTTGAGGAGTAAGAGTATAGGGGTGGAGTCTAGCCTGTCTATCTGAAGATAGCCAGTGAGACCTCTGTGTGGGCATGGCTTTCTCCTCTGAGAATTCTGGGAAATCTGGTATTTACTTCTTGGGAGCAGATGACACTCTCTCACTTTCTTGGAGACACTCAACTGACAAGGCTGGCTCCATGTGAGAGATCCCTGAGGAGAAGCCACATGAACCTACCCTGGACCAGAAACCTGGACCTAGAGAAGCCACATGGAGACTCCTGCCAGCGCTAAGATGCTTACAACACCACTGGATCCAAAGATTTTCTACCACTGGCTTGTGGTCATCATGCAGTTGGTATCACTGCATGTGTTCCATGAGTCTGAAGAGGACTTATAGATTAGTATTGGACATATGTGCTAATATATGACTTATGACTTGGACTGAACTGGGTTGAAATGTTTTTCTCAATGTTCAATTGTTCTTGTATACAAACCTCTTTCTTATACACATAAAAGTTTCTATGAATGTGTTTCTTTAGTCTACCCCAACTAACACAGCACCCATTACAGTTATGTACCCATTTGCCTTCAGCAGTTGTGTCAGGAAGCTTGCTATGCTGAAAATGGCACAATCAATAGGAATGGTGTTGCAAACATCATCAAAAAGGATATTTCAAGATCTTGAAATATATCACTGTCTGTGATAAAATTATATCTATCTCCATTCAAAAAAATCCAATCAATACAACTATTAATCAACCAGAAAATATAGCAATGAAGAAACTGAAGAACTCTGCACATACGTTCAGTTTGATCAAACAAGCAATCAAATACAATGACAATTATTGGTGATTGCACTGCAAAATTTGAAAACAAAGAAAGAACAGTAGTTGTAAAACGTGGACTTTTACTTGATAGAAACAAAGTTAAAGAGAACATTGTAGAATTTTGAAAGACCAATGACTTCTCCATAGAAAATACATTTTTCCACAAGACAAAAGGCAACTTTTCTAGTCATTATGTGGACTGGATCTATGAGAAGAGACAATAGGAACGTTCTGGCTTGTCTATCAGTTTTCTGTAATGCGGTGACTTGTGTATCGCTCTGACGCTAGAAACTATGTTACTGATACTTCATATTCAGTAGGTTTCACCAGAGCTTCCAGACTAAAATAAAAAAGTCTTTTTTGGGGGGAAAGGGGGCGCATCACTGCTCTCTGCTGGTGGGAGTAGGAGGCCCACCCAGCCCCATTGCTGGAATCGAACCTCCATCCCAGTGGGCCGCAGTCCCATGCACAACCACTATGCCACTGGGCTCAGCCCGAAAAAGCCTTTTTTTATAAGTCATTTGATCGGGGAATCTTATGGCTTTTTTAACAATCCATACATCAATTGTATCAAGGACATTTGTTTTCGTCATCATTCTCAAAATATTTTCTTTCTACTTGAGCCCTTGGTAGTGGCTCCTCTCTTTTTTCCTAACCCTTCTCACCCTCTCACCCTCATGACCCCTTGAGAAATTGTAAATTATTATTATTATTATTTTCATATCTTACATGTCTGCTTCTCCTTTACCTCACATTTCCATTGTTCATCCCTCTGAGGATGAACTTCCTAACCTGATTAAAAACAAAACAAATAAGCAAAAAACACCCATCAAAATAGAAATAGAAGGGAAAGTTACAAAAAGCAATAAAGGCATTGTGGCAGTTACATAATCTGGCGTCAACTTGTGACTATTAAGACTGAAGGTGGGGAGTTTAGCCTGCCTGTCAATATGGACATACAGCTTGATGACTTCCTTTGGAGACATTAAGGAGAAAATCAACTCACTGGACTCTGTCTCTGCTTCGCCTTCCTGCTGACGAGACTCATGGAGCTACGCTGATGGATTCAGCGCCTGGAGCTGGAGGAGCCACGTGGAGACCCCTGCCAGTGCTGAGGTGCTTTCACGATCATTGGATCACGAGACTTTTCACCCACTGGCCTGTGCTCTTCCTGTGTTCGGTTTTATTGCTTGTTTTGTTGAGTCTGAAGAGGAATTTATAGACTGGTATGAGACATATGGGTTAATATCAGAATAGAGACTTGATTTGGATTGGGCTGGGATGTTTTCTCAATATACAGCTTCCCTAGTATATAAAACTCTTTCTCACACACATATGAGTATCTATGAATTTGTTTCCCTAGTCAACCTGGACTAACACAGGCATGTATGCAAAGTCAATGGACAACAATTTGCTTAAGAGACAGAAACTGAAAGTATTCTCTTGTGAACAGGAACTCAACAAGGATTTCCTTTATCACCGTTCATATGCTATATTATGCTGGAAGTCTTGGCCATAGGTATTAGAAAACAGTAGAATTAAAAGGCATCAAAATTGGAAATAAAGGACTAAAACTAGTTCAGATGATATGAATCTATACATAGGGATATTTAAAGACTCAACTAGAAATAGTTAAAGATAATTTTAAAATTCAGAAATGTGTTGGGGAACAAGATCAATATACAAAAATCAGTCATATTTCTGTATATTAATGACGAAAGCTCTGAAGAGGAAATTAAGAAAACAGTCTCAGTTTCAATAACAACACAAAAATGAAATACTTAGGGTGGTGTCGTGGTTATGCTTTGGGCTGCGATTTCGTGTGGTTGGCAGTTTAAAATCACCAACAGCTTTGCAGGAGAACAGCTGGGCTTTTGTTCCTGTAAACAGTTACTGTCTGGGAAATCCACAGGAGTCTCCTATGAGTCACCATTAACTTGATGGCAGTGAGTGAGAAGCCTAATCAGAGACACAAAGGACTTGAACAAAGAAATCTGCCCACCTGATCTTTGACAAAAGGTCAAAACATGAAAATGGGGAAGAGATATTTGCTTCAACTAATGGCGCTGGCAAAATTGGTTTTGCATCTACAGAACAATGAAGCAGGAGTCACACAGTGTCTCATATACAAAAGTGCGCCCAAGATGTATTAAAGACCCAATGCAAATGCTATGACTCTAAAGAGCATTAATGAAAAAATAGGGACAAACCCAAATAGGCCCTAATACAGGGCATAAAACACACTGCCAGACACAACAAAAAATATACACAGAGCAGAAAACAAAATAGGGACCAAGATGTTCTAAAAATAAGACACTTGTGTGAATCAAAGAGTTTCCTGAAAGAGTTAAAAAAGAACCTACATAGTAGGGAAAAAATGGGCAAGGACACATGAGAGAAATAGCTAATCTTTCAAATTTATAGAAAAGTGCAACACCTTAAAAGTAAAAGGTGAATATAAAATTGAAAAATGAGCAAAGGAGATGAGTACACAGTTCACCAAAGAAGACTTACAGGTGGCCAATAAACATCTAAATAAATTCTTATAATCACTAGCCATCTGCAATAAACTAATCAAAACAACAGATATCACCTTAAAACAGTGTTGATAGCAAAGTTCAGAGAAAGAGAAAATATCAAATGCTGGAGAGTTTGGAGAGATTTTGGAACTCTCGTGTGCTGCTGGTAGGACTGTAAGAAAGTGCAACTACTCTCTCTGTCCTCAAACAACTGGAAACAAATTCCATATGATCCACTGAGCAAATGGCATAGAGGACACATCTGACTTCCTGCAGCTTCACAAGGAAAGAGTCTAACTTCACATAAACCTCAAGTCAATTCCAGGTGTCAGTTATATCTCCGTTCTCCCTCTTTCTTCTACCCTATTTTGAATCCCAACTGTTCCTCCCAAGCAATTCCACTCTATTGCAGGTTCCATTAATACATAGCAACAGTCGCACAGAACTCACAAACAATACTCAAGTTTAAAGGGGTTTACCAGACAAGTTAACAGGTTACCAGAAGCTAGGATCAAAAGACTTTAAGGATATTTTATTTTGTCTCTCTTCAGCCAGCTGCCAAGTCTTTCTGGTCCTCTACCTTCAGCCAGGCATTCCCTTGGTCTCTGCTCCTGTGAGCCAGCCAGGCACCAACTAACTGCTTCCCCCCTGCCCCGCCGCTCCCCACCCCCCCCCCTGCAGTCTTAGAGTCTCAGTTCTCCTCCTCTGTTCTATCCCATGGTCTCTTTGCTTCAATCTCTGGTTTTAGGCTTGCTCCTTGGCTCTGTTCCATGCTCTCCGTGCAGCAGCCTCTGGTTCCTCTGATCCAATCATCTTGGCCTCTGTCATATCAGACAGTGATCCTGAATGTGCTCCACAAGTGGCCCTCCTTCCTTGATGACCTGATTTCCATCTTTTCTTGCTTTTGAAATGGCAACTAAAATTGACCAATCAGTATTAGCACACACCCTATATCCATTAATTATTTGGTGGGAGTGACAGCGAACATGGATAAAAAAGCCATATGGGGGAAAAAAGAGCCATACGAAGAAATGTTACTTCAGCCTTTGCTGGGTATATCCCTGAAAGAAGTAAAAGCCATAACCTAAATAGATCTGTGCACGTCCATCTTCATTACAGCGCTTTTCACAGTAACAAGAGGATGGAAGGAACCTGAATGTGCATTAGTGGAAGTAGGGTTAAAGAAACTTTGGTGCCAACCCACAGTGGAAGAGCATGTATTGATAAAGAATAACAATGAAACTGTGATGCACCTCACTGCCTGGATAGACCTGGAGAACAGTATGCTAAGTGAAATTAGTCGATCACCAAAGGACGTATGTATGAAAACACTATTAAAAAGAAAAAAAATTGAAAATGGTTTTTATAATTACCCCACAGAACAGTCATTGATGGTTACAGGGGTGTGTGTGTGGCGTGGGGGGAGGGGCGCAGTAAGGGAAAGAAGGTGAAATAATAGGCTAGAGGATTGCTCAAGTTCACTGTCTTCAAGTGGATCCCTCCTTCTAGCCACCCTGTAGGAGAGACTACTCCTGTAGGTAGAATGAGTCTGGTAGGTTTCTGAGACTATAAATCTTTATAGGAACAGCCTTTCTCCTATGGAGCCGCTGATTGCCTTGAACTGCTAACTCTGTGCTTAGCAGCTTACATGGAAACCACAATCTCCTCAGGGCTGCTAGGCTAAAGGATAATTCTGGTAAAGGCACGATCGTCTCCCACAAGCAGAAGAAAAGAAGTAAAAGAGCAAATGACAGGAGCCAGGGTGGGGAGTTGTTGGCTACAAATGATGATCTGAAGCATAAACCTCCACCTAACCCACAGTAAACCTTTGTCACTGTTGTTGTCATTTAAAAAGGACGGCATATACTTTAAAAGAGCACTAAGGCAGGAAGGGACAGGGAAACTTGAATAATGGAAATGGAGAGAAAGCTGACACAGTTAGAAGGTTGCAACCAGTGTCAAGGAACACACTGGGTATTAATTATTGAATGGGAAATGATGTAGCCTCCTATTTGACCTATTTTTAACTTGTCCTAGTTTTTTTTTTTTTTTAATCACTTCCTGTGTTCTTTTCGAATGAAGTTTCTCTGTGCGTTATGTGGTTGGTTTTGCTTTGTGCCTGTTCTCTTTTCTTTTTTTACTGTATGTTTTTCTTCATGCAAATTGTATATGCTTCCAGGCTAGGTGAACCAGTACCAGTATGAACTACATCACTAGCTGCTTGGAGTCAGGACAGGGGCAGTTCAGGATGGGTGCAAGAGGTGCGGATGCAAGAATGAAGACAATGATTCAGGATTGATGGTAGCCATGATTGCACAGCCCTTTGTGTTGTATTGGAACCATTGATTTATATGGCGTGTGCATTACATGCCAATAAAAAAGGTCTTGAAAATGAAAATTGGGTAAGCTTTCACTTAAAGCACAATAAAATGCTCAAAACCGGAATAGTGATAAGTAATAATGCTTATCTCACTGCCTTAGTGAACAGACATAGACATTTAGAACCCTGTTCAAATACATAGTATCTATTTTATGCCCTGACTCCTACTGTCACTCTGATTAAACGAGGAGCCAAGTTCACTCTTCGCTGTGGAACCAATTCCGACTCACAGGGTAGAGCCACCCATTGCACTTCCTCGGGGGCCTGTCTTTCATGGTAAGCCGCCTGCCACCTCTTTCTCCTGAAAGGCAGCTGGTATGAACTACTGATGCGCAGTCTAGCACTTACCTCCTGGATCAACTGGCCTCCTGAAGATGAGTGAATTAAGGTTCAAAAATTAATTTGCTCTGGGTGGTACAACCAGTAAAAAGGAGAAATTAGTAATTATATCCATGACTGTGTGAGATTAAAATAATCTGTGCTCTCCCTGGTTTGCTAAGTGATCTTCGCCGCGCTTGATTAAAAGCTTTTAAATGGCAGCTAACTTTGTGTGCCATGTTATCTTAAGGCAGCGAAGCATATATTTATTAAGCTCCCGTTCAAGAACCAAACAATGTAAATTGTGTGAAGCTGCAGAAAGTAAAATGCTTTATTTATAACTTGAAAGGGGAGCTCTCGGACTAGCTAACACATAGGAAAACATTTCATCTAAATGACAGGGGAGAGAGCATGCAAGCACAAAAATAATAGTCGTATCTTTTTAGGGAGTTCTAACTACTGATCTTCTCTGGTACGGTAACCCAGTAAGAAACAGCTCCCAGGAAGGATAAATGTTGGAGCTGCAATCCCAGCAGTTGTAATTTGCAAGGGAAGGCTTTGTGATAAACTCCTACTGGTGGCACCGCGGAGGCAAGTACACAGCTGATTAAATGTGTGAAAAGTACGCTCTCTCAAGTGTTCAACAGAGCCCCATTGCCAATTTCCTCGATATTCATGTCGGGAGATAATTGTAAGACTGAATAGGAATGAACTGGGACCTCATATTTAATGAAAGCCTTTAAAATAAATAAAACAAGGAACTCTGTGAGATTCTTCACATTTCAAGATGTAGAAAAATTTCTTTTTCTACTTAGATGAGGTGTTTTTATTTGCCTGGAGCAGCCTTTGAAACATAAATTATTCTCTCAATCAAGACTGTACCCCCAATCACCCTACACCAGATTTTAAAGGACCCCAATCTGGCTTTAAAATCAACCTTTACTTTTTCCTCTATGTATTAAGCCTCATATATTTTTACACGTGCTTATTTTTCTCTAAAAAATAATTGAAATAAAATTAAGTCAGTGGAAAACTGTTGATTTTTCTTTATTTGAAAATCAATCAAGTGAATGCTGAAAAGATCACAACTTATCCATTATGATTTTCCTGATTAAGAACATCTATAAGAAAAAATTAATTAAATGCAGATGCCAGTAAACATCCCCTAGTGAATAAGAATTAAGAATAAGCTAAAATACATTATAGGATACTGAAGCCTTACTTCAGTGAATTATGGGACAATGACTCTTTACATAAATCATAAAACTTAATTATGAACCAGAGGGTACAGAGATAATTTTCCCCTTACACTGAGTGAGAGGCAAGATTTAATGTCTAAGATTAATGAGATTTGAATCAATCAGCTAATTTTAGCTTATGTAGGAGCCAAATGCAGAGAATTATGGTGGGCTTTATTGGAATCATTAATAAATATTTATAATGTATTATCTGAGCAGATCTCAAGGATGTAGCAACATGTTCACATCACCACCTATTTTTTTCTACATCACCATTTATTTATGTAAAATTTGTAATAGCAATATATATTATTAATTTGTTTTCCTGAAGGAGATTTCAAAATTCATCGATCCACCTCCATGCAAAATTAATTCTTATGTGCTGGGTATCCCCTCCTTTAAAGTCCTATTCTCTTTTTCCCTGGGCTCTCCCCATTTCACCGAGAACTTTATTTTATGCTTTAGCGCTCCATTTCAGACTTCTAAGTTCCCTTCCCTCCTTCCTTTCTCTTGCTTTCCACAGTACAGTATGAGGAGTGAGGAAAACCATCAGCTCTCATACACAAAGATGTCATCAATCTGTTTTCCTAAGCCAACGCTTTCTCTTCCACATAAACTACATGCCACTCGCCCATTATGTAAAATTGGCATCACTTACTAGTTTGAACTGCTTAATAAGGTCTTCTGACACATCAGCTGATCATTATTGAAAACCAACCACATGCCGAACATTGTGCTAATTGCTCTACATTTTAAGTTTATTTTAATTCTAGCAACAACTCTCTGAGTTGGACCTCGTTGCTTACATGATCATTCTGAAAACTGGTGTTTGAAGAAGTTGACTAACATGCCCAAGGTCACACAGTGGGTATGTGACTCTTGCTTTGAATATAAGGTGCTTTGTAAAATAACCCTTTGTCTTACTTTATTATCCAGATCACACTCTTTTGTACAACTTTACTTAACATATTCTGCCAGAAGTCTTTTTCCCTTATAATACCTAGTCCCACAATTCACCTTATATTATTATTATTTTTAAGGTACAAGAACTTTTTAAAACATATTTAGGTGCTTGGTGTAGTTCTTCTTGTTAATCAGGTAATCTTTTATTAGATGCTTTTTATGGCTACTAGACAATTCTAGTTATGTCTGGACATAGGAAGCAATTATTTTGAAATTCATAAAATAGGTTGCTTTTAGAACTTCTATAACCACAGCTAATTAGGATGCATACATAGAAGTGTTTGGATTCCCAGGTGATTCTTGCATATTCATAAAATCTTCTAAGATTCCCTACCTGTTGTGTCATTTAAGAATCATCTGGACATCTTGTTAAACTACAGATTCTAGTTCAGTATGTTAGAGTGGAAATTAAAATCATCAGCAAATGTGAGGGCAGTGGTGCCCAACCATAAAGAACCAATTTTTAAACCCTGCTTTCAAATCCAGCTGTGTCAAATTTTCTAGTGGGTGATTTGGGCTATTACGATAAGTAGATTTTGTTGTAAGATATTTTGTTGCTCTTGGTTGACAAAGGAAGTCACTATAACGCTGATTGATGACATAAAAATAATAATCCCCCAATTTTGAGAAATCTGACTAATGGTTTATAAACAAAAAAGAATACACCATTTTCTACTTGTAAATTGGAACTCATGATTTATCCCTTATGAGTTGGTGACCCATGGAAGGGAACTTGAAGACTGAGCATAGGAACATTGTCTCTGATGGAAAAGATATAGAAACATAGTGAGACTGCAACTGCACATCAAATGAAAGAGAAATGTTCAAGAGAAAAAAAATGGGGTATTTAGTGAGTTATACCAAATAGGCAATTTGCAGCACAAGAATGAGTCTATGAAAAGTCGTACAAAAGATCTTGATTAGGCAGAGAAAGAGATGGACAGAGTGCTTTACAAGATCAATTGAACTTGATAATTCCGTAACTTTTCACTACTCTCTGCCTTCTGCAAACTGGGTGCTCAGAATGTAATCAACTCCTTAATAAAACAAGGGCTACAACATTAATATTCCAACAACAGAAGAACATAATCAGAAAAATTAGAGCAAAGATAAATAAACTAGAAAATAATAGGGGAAAATCTACAGACCAGAAGTAGTTTTTCTGAAGGATTAACAAATTTGACATACCTCCGGTAAATTTAACAAAGGAAAAGAAATCTCTAGTGTTAGAGATGAAAGGCTGAGAAGGCAATTAAACGTGTTGGTCTGTAAATAAGGTGAAGCACTCTTCCACTGAAGAAATCATGCTTAGCCATACTGATTTAGAATCCAAGGGGAGAGCACACCTGGTTCTATGATCCTCATTGGGCACTTTGACCTAGTTCCTATTCATCCATTGAAGACTGTCCTTTGAGGCCCATAGCATCTTATCTTGGCCATACCAGAGAATTCAATGTGGAAACCTTCCTAGTTGTACTGGGCTATACCTCAAACCCACCTGTAGCAGATTTGAGGGACTGACTAAGGTCCCTTAGCCAAGATCCCTTTGGATATTTCAGTAGCAAAATTATAGCTATGAAGTAGCAGTCAAAATAATTTTATGCCTGGGGATCACCACAACATCTGGAACTGTGTCAAAGGGTCGTTGCATTAGAAAGGTTGAGAACCAGTGGACTAAACCATTTGACTTAAGGCTGAAACACCTCAGTGTAAGAAGCAGATTACTATTATCCCAAGGTTATGAAACTGATGGCCCTTGGATTTTGGTTTGTATCTCTTGCTCTGTGAATACCTAAGGAATCGTGGTGTAGGACTACCATATATTCATTATTTGAATGTCCTTCTTATTTTCTTATTACATGTATTAGTCTAGTAGGCATGATTACACCTTCATGAATGAGTGTTATTGAAAGTTTTGTCCTACTACCAGCCCCCATTGTTGAGGTAAATAATTATCAAATCACTTATGATTTTTTTGGGTTTTGGGGGGAGGGGGCATCACTGAAATCACTTATGAATTTAATCTATACAAATTCCCAATTCATATATTGTGGTATGAAGCCAGTATATATATATATATATATATATATATATATATCCATAATTTTCTTTTCTCAGCAGTGTTTTAAAGTAATGATGCTATCAATAGGATGGCCTTATACTCTAAGGGTATGATTTATAATTGTCATAAAATAATTTTGAAGTCTCTAAAGTGAACCAGAGATGTATCTAAACCATGGATATATGAGTGCATTTGTGTCTTGCACTTAAATCTAGCCCCAAACTAAGAAGAATCCATTCTTATAAAATGACCTTATTCAATCCTCACCCTTATGAGAGATCACTAAAGATATGGGTGAAATAGCAAATAATGATTAAGAAACTGAAGGGTTCCCAACTATGAGAAAGAATGGAGTCTCTGGTCTTAAAAGCTTGTCCTAAAACAAACAACCTTCTAAGTGAGGCATCAACAAAGTCCATATAGAAGAAACATACCAGATTCAAGGATTGTAAATAATACAGTCCAGTCCAGATATAAAGGAGGGAATGTATATCAGAACTTAAATTGTGAACACTCAGTTTGCAGAGGCTGTTGATGGCTGTGGAAGCCCCACGTACATATAAAGTGACCCCCATGGATTAAACTTCTGGTGAATACAGTCTTGCTAACAAAGAAAGGGCATTGTAGATTTGGCAGATGTAGTTGGGTTAAAATATACTTTATCATTTGATCTGCCTTTTGATTCATTTTAGTTTTTTTCCATTTTTAATATTTTCTGCTCTCTTTTCCATTGAGACTTTTCTAAGTTGTGTGTAGTTATTTTTATTGGGGGCTTTTAATTTGATTTTTGTTTGTGTTTTATATGAGTTTTATATGAAATCCAGAATAGGTAAATATATAAAGACAATTAATAATGACCTAAGAGCATCACATGGGAGGAGGGGCAGGGAACTGGGAGGTAAGAACAATGATTGGGGCAGATGGGAATAAAAAGAACTATGAGCATGAAAACAAAGTATTCTGAAATTGATTGTGGTGATTATTGCACAACTATTCTTAACATGATTAACTGATTGCATTGTGTGATATGTGAAGTGTGTTTGATGCGATGGATACATGTATGGATTATGATGAGTTGTATGAGCCTGCCTAAAAAAAGATATAAATACTGACACAATACATGTATGTATTTATTGGCATTAGAGCTGTATGAGACACCAATAAAATGATTAATTTAAAAAGACTATTAAAAATACCATGGCTGAGGATGTTTCAGGTATAATGATGGCAACAGGTGTGCAAAGAGAATAGGATGTCTCAGAGAATAGGCCAGGCTTTGGCTTCATGAGACTAACATGGCCATGGTGCTTACCTGCTAAAATAGATATGCCAGCTAGTCTACTCTCCACTCCATTTAGATAAAGCAGAGGCAATTTTTTTTGCCCAAGGAACAAATGGCAATGCTTGCTGCCTTCTTCCCTGGGGTAACTACTGATAAGAGTACTATTGGTGTCTAGTGTGTAGGGATCAGGGATGTTGCTATTCATCTCATTAGGCACAAGATAGCCAAACACATAAAGACTTATTCCACTCATGGTTAAAAATTCCTCCATTAGTGATAACTACCAACTGTGGAGTGTATAACATTAGAGTTTTTTTTCCCATGTGTTTATCTAATATACATTCACATGCTTTAAAAATAGGGATTCCAAATATTGTGGAAAGGTTCCATTATCTTCAATTCATTTTTCCCCATAAACATCAAACCCTGTTTTATTGTATATATTATTCTTGATCTTCTACTCTCTACATATGGGAAGATTTTCAGTACTAATGTATTTAGTACTCTCCCATTCTTAAGAATGATATTTTTTTGGTGTAAATATATCATTGTTTCTTTAACTCTTCTTTTATTAGCAAGTGTTTTAGGTTATTTTTCAGTCAGTTTGCTATTTCAAATGATTGTCATGAACATCTTTGTATGTGCACTTTTATCCAAATGTGAAAACATTTCTAAAGAACTGTTTCCTAGAGCTAAAATTTCTGTTTCAAATTTTATGAGCATTTAAAATTTGGTAGGTTCTGCAGAACACTCTAGAAAAAAATACCCAAGTTATATTCCCACCATGTCTGAGAGTGGTAGAGGTATTTTGATATTTCCAAGTGTGTTTTACTGTAAGGAGTATAAAATAAACAAATAAAATTATTCTTATCTTCAAGAATGTTTAGATAGTCAAAGCCACCAAAGGCCATCAGACTGTCCCAGAAAACATAATAGTTGTCATTATGAAGTAAAATGTGATGATCACAGAAATAATTCTGCTGCACAAGCAATAAGAGAGAATGGACGAATTCCCAAGGCATGTACATCCACTGTCTGTGTTGTGCTGGGAAATATAACAGAGAGTTAATGGATTCTGGCTGCCTTGTTAATATGATCCACTGTGTCATCTTCTTTCATCTAACGGCCTGGTAACTGAAGTAACAGCAATTGTCCACAGGATTTATAGCTATTTGGCTTTTCAGTGAGGCAAAGAAAAAAAAGAAACCAGAAAACAAGTTTCCCACTGATATCATTAAAAATGAAGTGGTAAAGAAATGAATTCTCAGAATAAGAAAATTTTGACTATAAATGGAAAGTGTACAATATGTTAAATTGTTCCTTTTCCTTGCCTTTCTCAAATAAAACAACTGTATAATTAAGGTCCATGTACATAATAGTTCCTAGCCCACTACCATATGAAGCTAAAGGAACAGGTTATAAGCCATAGTATATTTGTTAGCTGAATGAGAGTCATTTTATAAAAAAATATTACAATGACACAATTATTTTGTCAGCCAAGCTTAAAGTACTATATTTTTTTCACAGACTGTTCACTCATTGAGATATTGTGCAAAGCTCTGCAGAAAAGCCATTCTGACTATCCAGATGTAAAACCAACAAAACTCATTACCATCAGGTCAATTTGACACAGGACACCCCGTTAGGCATGGTAGGACTGCCCATTTGGGTTTCCAAAACTGTGACTCTTTAAGGGAGGAGAAAAGCTCATCTTTCTACAGAGAAGTGGCTGATACCTTCAAACTTCTGAGGTGAAAGTTGAAAAGGGCCGGCTTCCTCTCTTCAGGGACATTACTTTGTAGGAAGGAAACCATACATTTAAAAATCAATAAAAGATAATAATTATACATATATAGTATAGCTATATAATATACATGTAATGATATATAGGTGTGGATATGTTTAATTACCCTTATTAAAATGTTGTAGTTCTATAAATGGAACAGGGGACCTGATGTTGTCTAGGTCAACTGGTTAGACTGTACTTGTAAAGAAGTCATTTGAGTGTGGATAAAAGGATCGCATCATTTGTGCCCTTCAAGACTTCACATCAGACTGAGGCACATTTCATATATTTTCTTTCAACATTTTTCATCATGAATTAGGTGAAGATTTACAGAGAAGGTCATCAGTTTTGCATTCAACAAATCAGACATAGCTTTTAACTCATTCATTACCATTTCCCTAAATGTTTCATCACTCACCTCCTTCCTCCTTGTATTCTCTGTCTCCACCCTTCCTTCTTTCCTAAACCCCCAAGAACTTGTCTGTGGGTATATTCTACCTTGTATTGTTGACTAGTATAACATCAGGATAAATTCAGTTCCAGAACCGTATGGTGACTAAGAGTCCTAATGTTACGGGTTCCACCAGACCCTCTGTGATCAGAAAGCCTGGTCTCTTTTATGATCTTTTTCACTTTGTTGAGCTCACTGTAGCCAAGACCTTCTTCTAGTGTGACTCTTTCCAGAGATGTTCATAGTCGCAGCTGGGTATTAGTTAGTTCTTTTAGTCTCCGGGTTATGGAGATAGGTGTTGCATTGGGCATTAGTCCATTGGACTGATTATTTCCGTATGTATTTGTAATGCCATTATCTTTCTTTCTTCCCAATTGGAATAGATCAATAATTGCATCTTAGATGGCTATCCACAACTTTTAAAAACCCCTGTGCACTATGATAACATTTTATATATTCCAAGTGTTGACACCTTTTTGTAAGAATAAGAGTCTCTAGAATGAGAACATCATAAATACCTGTTTTTTCTTAATTAACACAGTTCACAACTTACAGTAAATGGTAATGAATAGCTACATTGATTCATTCATTTACCACTTTTCTAAGCATGCAGAAATAGTAGTGACCTAAATGAAAATGTCCCTGCATTCAAGAAGCTTAAATTCTGTAGAGGATCTAGCTCAGTTTTTCCCAAAGTAGATCTTACCACCTCTTGACGGGCACTGAAACAATTATTACCGAGGGGGAGGGGAAGTCTGAAAAAGCTGATAGCTGCACTTTCTTCTGGATTGGGGGCTATAGTACATTTTTCAATTGCCAAGTTGTGGTAATGCGGGGGATATCAGTACTTTTTTCCCTCAAAAAAATGGTGTGGTAAGTCAAATAAGTTGGAGAACCGATGATATAAATAACATGCATGTAAACAAACTCATGTGAAGGACTATGAAGAATATAAAATAGGTTAATGTGGTAAAGAAAGAGCATAGAGAATTTTCCTCAAATACAATTTAAGCTTTGAATTTTATGTCCTTAGACAATGAAATCACTATCTTCTTTGTTGTCATTTACTCTCTTGTCCGTGTAGACTTTTTGATCTGGTGGATGATATTCATCAGCTGTACCCACCATGGCGCTTTCGACATTTGTGCGTGTGACTCAGCTAATGCCCCAGTTTTTTAGTTTTCACCTCCTTTCCCCATTTCAGATATATACTCACATGGTCATAATCAAGACCTTGTAGGTAAGATCTTGTCCTCAACTATAAATATACCACATCCAAGAAAATTACTCTAAAACCATCAGATTGGTTAGCAACTGTATTAAAGTGGTTTGACTAGAGAAACAAATCCAGAGACACTCATGTAGGTATAAGAAATAGCTTTATATCAAAGAGTAATTATATATTAAGAAAACATCCCAACTCAGTCCAGATCAACTTCATAAGTCTCATAAATGTGATACTAATCCATAAATCCCTCTTTAGACTCATGTAGCACATGCAATGATGCAAAAATATAGGAAGATCACAGGCCAGTGTGTGCCAAGTCTTGTGGAAATTCTTCATCAGAATTTCCTGTAATTAAAATGTATGTACACAAGTATAATTCTCCATTAATGGTATGTTGATAGGTGAAATTTACAGTTTTAAGAATAGACTTTAGTTCAGAGTTACTAGGTTTAATTATTCACTGGGAGAATTGCATTTTAGGATCATGGAGAAAAACCTAAAATGTATATAGGATGACATGAAATTGTTAAATACTTGAGAACATTGAAATGTAAATGAATGTATTTCAGGAAAATATTGAAAAATATGTTTAAATATGTCTCAAAATTGGATTGGCATGTCAATGTTTTAACTTATTTACAAATTTTGTCATCAGATTCTTTTCTATGCTTAAAAATATTGCAATGATTTAAGGAAAATACCCTGAAATTTCCTTATGGTGATTTTTGGAATCTAAAGTAAATTTCAGTAAATCTGAAAAATGCAGGCCTTCTGATTTTTTGTTTGTTATATTAGTGTATGACTATGTCTCAATAAAAATGTGTGTTTTATGAATGGGGGGAACCTACACCTGTAAAATTGATCTAAAATAAAGTAAATTGTTCTTTCATGTGATTTCTGGGGAGCAGCCTGCCTCAGAGGAATATGTTTATGCATTGGGATCACTATAGTATCATCAATTTGATACTAGTTTTTTTGTTGTTATCCTTTGTCGATTTAATGATATATTAAATCCATATCTTAAAAGTTGAGTTAGCTGGAAAATCATGAACTTAATCTACCTTGCATTTTTGAGAAGACCAATGTCTGTGGAACTTTGGGGGGCAGGTTCATGTTGTGAAAAGGGAGGGAGAGAGGGGGGAGCATCTGAAGCCTATGCAGTAGACAGATCTTTCTTAACTCTGAAGTTTCAGAGGTCCGACTCTGTAAGATCTTTCCTGTGGACTCTCATGGGTCATTCTCTCTGTGTAGTGGACAATAGGAGTAGTGACTGCCCCTCACTCCCAATTCAGTCTCAACAGATTTTTTAAATTTCTTTTACATCAATGTAGACAGCTTCCACATAACCATTCTCTACTCTAACGAACTTATACTGGAAGAAGGAACTTATCTATTTAATGGGTTATGATAGAGTATTTATGGAGTCAATTTTCTTATAATAAAAATATGATCGAATATGAAGTGGGTACGAAGTCCACTCATGCAGGGTTTTAAAAGAGCTTTCCCTTAAAACCCAGACTGCTGAAACTGCAGACATTTAAAAAACCAATCTTCGACATCATAAGAAGAGGGCAGCAGTGGTGTACAGCATGAGAATTCTCTCCTTTCTTACTCTTCACCTAGGTTTGAATCTGAACAATGCACCCAATCATAGCCACCATTTGTCTGTCAGGAGACGTTTGTGCATGGCTATGATGTTGAATGATTGCTGTAGTGCTTTCGGACTAAGGTGGACTAGGAAGAAAGGCCCAGCAATCTACTGCCTACAGTAAACCAGTGGAGAGCCCCACGCATCATAACAGCCTGATCCCATTGTGCATGGATTTATCATGAGTCAGAGGCCATTCTGCTACTTCTAAGAATACAAACCATTGCAGGAAGTTACTTTATTTGTTTGTTTGTTTTTGGTCCCCCAAAGTCTCCATCTACTTTTAAAAATGGCATACAAATAGTCCCATGCAAGCCATGTTTTACAAATATTGAAACCTTATTTAAGAGTTTATAGTATTTTGGCATACAGTATTTCATTTGACACTCTCAGAAAGCCCTTAAGATAACTAAGATAGATTTCCCCCATTTTATAGATGAGGTCATTGAGGTTTAAATGTGTTCACAGTGTTTTTTTGTTTTAATTGTCACTCAGCCAGAAAGTGGCGAAACCAGGTAGCAAAGATTTGTCTTCTCATTCCGTATACACCTTAAAAAGCGGCTGACGTTGCTGATTTCACACTGTGAGAAAGAACAGTTTAATTGTGATAAACTAAACAGCGTTAAAACCAAACTCATAGTTAGCAGGCATTCTTCAACTTTAAGAGGACAGTCCTAAGTAATTCTTTACAGTGCTATAAGATATCTCTGTTAGTTTAGATCCTCCAGAGAAGCAAAATCATATGGGTATGTATATAGAAGGAGATTTATGTCAAAACAAAAAAAAGCTTACCCAGTTGCAGGAGTAGGTAAGTTCTGTGTAGATCAAATGGATAGATGAGATGGAAACTAGAGGTTTCTTCTGGCTCAACATAGTTGCAGGAGCTGATAGACAAGAAGTAGGAAGATAAAGCAGGAGGCAGGTCATAGGCTGGTGGATGCAGAGCTGAATGATTCCAAGGGCACAGTCTGTTGAGGGTTCCTGGGATAGGTAGGCTACACAACAAATTGATGAACCAGATGCAGTGTCTAGAGCCAGCAGAAGGCAAAAGACCAAGCAACAACTCAGTTCTGCCCAGGGTCCCTTTTTTAAAAATGCCCATACCCCACAGGGATGTCATCAGTCCTCACCTCTACCTTCACGCAGATATATCCGGTAGAAAGAAAATCTAAAACAGCACAATATCCAACTAGCTAGAGATGTCAGTTATGGGGCATGTATTCTACAGGGCATAAATAGATTAATTCTACATCAGTCTATGTGGATTGTGCAGAAGGTCTTTGATGGGCAAGTATGAGGCCAGACACTAAGTGTTATCTCTAAAGCGTTTCAGAATAAGATGATTACCTTTATGCCTTTTGGCATACACAACTGGAATGCAAGTTTGTATCCTTGTCGATGAACTTGAGCAGATTCAAAATTAACTTTGGGGGAAAATTGGATCTTTTTTAGTAGAAGCCCCACTGTAACCTGCATGTCTGTAAGAGGTCGAGTTTCTTGTAAACTTATTGACTCTTGACTTGGATTTAAAGCAATGTGTTCTTGCCAAAATCTAGAAGCAAAGCATTTTAGGGACTACTCTGTAAGTTAAATTTCATGGTCGTTTTAATCTAGTGCTTACCAAAATAGTTTAATATATTTGGTGCTTTTGGTTATTGTTCTTAGACTCTGGCTATGATTCTGGCTGCCATTGCGTCAGTCCAACTCCTTGAAGGTCTTCCTTCTATTCACAGATCCGCTACTGTTTCCAGGCACTGGTCTCATCTGAAAGCATGATGTCCTTATCATTTGGTATCTGGGCACCATCTTACACTGCCCAACATCTCCCCTCGCCCACTTCTCCAATGTATGTCCTCCACATAGGAGGTTATGTTAGATCCTTGTAATAGGATCTCTCCTCTCTTCCCCACCTTCCCTCCACCCATCTGGTCACTCCACTCTCACCACTGGTCCTAAGAGGTTCATCTGTCCTGTGTTCCCCATATTTCTAGTACCCATCTGTGCCAGTGTACCTCTTCTAGTCCAGCTGAATTTGTCAGGTAGAATTGGGATCATGACAGTTGGGGGTAGGAAGACTTTAAGAACTAGAGGAAAGTTGTACGAGCAGGGAAGGAGGGGATGGGATGAAAAACTGATTTCAAGAGCTCAAGTGGAAAAAGCAGAGATTTGGAGAATGATGATGACAGTAGGAATGCGAAGGGTGCTTGGCACAGTATATGTATGCATGTATTGTGATAAGCCATGTATGAGCCCTCAATAGAATGATTAAATAATAATAAAAAAAGAAAACATGATGTCCTTTTCCAGGGACTAGTTTCTCCTGTCAATATGTCCAAAGTAGGCAATATGCAGTTCCACCATTCTTGCTTCCAAGGAGCGTTTTTGTCTATATTTCATCTAAGACAGATCTGTTTTTTCTTCTGGCGGTCCATGATGCTTTCAGTATGCCTCACTGACACCGTAACTCAAATGCATTGATTCTTCCTGGTCTTCTTTTCATTGTCCAGGTTTTGCATGTGTGCGGCAATTAAAACTACCAGGAATTGGATCAGGAGTACCTTATTTCTCAATGTGACATTTTTTGCACTTCATAGATTTTTTTTTGTAATAGATTTTCCTAGTGCAATATATTGATTTCTTGATGGGTATTTCCGTCAGTATTGATTGTGAGCCCAAATAAGACGCAGTCCTTTGAGACTTCTGTGGTGAAATGAAATTACTTTTTATATTTTTTTTGTTCATAATCTTTGCAACCCGCACCCCCATGATTGAATTGGAGCAGGCAAATAATGTGTAGAAGACTCGACTGAGGGCATTGGTCTGTTTCATTAGATGTAAAAATGAGCCATCTCAGAAGAAAGGTAATCCCACCACCATCAAGCAAGAAGAGCCACAATTAGTTCATGTACCAGTTCCCTGCAAGACACAGTAGAAGCACCAAAGGCTATAGGACTGAGGGCAGAAGAGAGGCACCAAGCCAGAAAGATAGACTCATTGGCCCATGGACCTAGTAAAACTGAGTGACTTAGTGCAGGAGGCTTCATTGTAGAGAAGGACACCCTTTGGGTCTCGGTAAGCACAAATGGAGCTTTATAACATGGGGGCCATGTAAATGAGAGACTGAGGCCAGGGCATATAGATTAAGACCTTGTCATAGAATTAATTCATAGATTAGAGCTGCAATTAAGTGTAAACCCCAAATGCATCCCAAATCTCTGTTTTATATATGCCTGTGATTCACCTTAAAAATGCCTTTTGAAAAAAGTAAAAAAAAAAAAACCTTTGTTATCTTATGGTAGAGAATCTTATCAACCATCTCCCTGGAGTGTCAGGTTCTTCTGTTTATAATGTCATTGCATTAGTCAATGGTAAGATATTTTTTAAAGAATTGAGAAAGGAAGATTAAGCAAGTGTAGGCTAACTACAGATCATTATATATGGTTTGTTGACTTGCACAGAAAAATTTTTATGTGCCTAACCACTATTACACAAACAATGAGAGTTGGTAGTCAAGAAAAACTTAAAACAATACCCACTTACATTGTCAGACACAGGTCTGCCAGACTTATTTATCTTAACAAATCAAGGAGGGGATTGAAATCATAAGTAAATAGTAGTCCATCTGCTGAGAGATCTATACTCTTGATATAGCTGTCTTCTGCTTCTTCACTTTCCTTCGACCTTAAGGCAAAGAGAACAAGAAGATGGATTGGAGTGTTGGAAGTAGAGCCCGGTTCACCTAATGAGATTTTCACATGACATCACTGCGGTGTAACCTTTGGAGCATGCTTTACAAGGTGCCATGTCCCAGTGTTCTGTGGCCCATGGACTGGTTCTCCAGGGGCTATACAGAAACTCAATCAATGTGCCCTATCAGGAGCCAAGTACCAGGAATACTATGTTCTTGGTGTCTGTAAAAAATTGTTAGTCATTTTTTTCCCCTGCTAAGAACCTGGTCTTCCCCCTTTTCTGCCAACAGAAATGGCCTTGTCTTACCCAAGAAGTGTTTATTTTTTTTCCTTACTTCTTGACCTGATTTTCCTTTCCGTATCACTTATCACTTCGGTAAGAATGGCTGCTGTTTTCAGAGTGACCTCATTGTATTTTTATACTGCCACCACTAAATGGTCATATTCCTTTCCTCACTCTTGAATGTCTAATCCCAAATGAAGTAAGAACTCTTCTTTAAAATCATTTTCAAGCTATACATATGGAGAGGATGGCATGTAGTCCATGGGCATTGGTTGGGCTCTCTTTGTGAATTGTATATTCAGATCCTTAGCCTACCATTTAAGAGAGTGATTTGTGTTTTTTCTTGTGGCTTAGATTTTAGTAATTAGCCCTTTGTCTATTATGTCATTGTGAAATATCTTTTCTCAATTCATGGGATCTCATTTTACTTTTCTGATATACATAAATGTTTTATTTTGAATAAGTCCTAGCCATCTGTTTTCTCTTCCATTATGTATGCTTTCTTTGTTATGTCTGCTCATCCCTGTATTCCCTGCACTAGGACCCTTGAGTTTGTCCCAAGTTTCTCATTGATGATCCTGCTAGCTTTGGATTTTACATTTAGATTGCTGATCCACCTTGGGTTTGTCTTTCTGCATGGGGTGACTTTCTGCATGCATTCTTCTGCAGATAACTGATTTTTCTAGAACTGATTTTTCTAGAACCACCTCTTGAAGAGAGGGCATCCCCTTCCCATTGAATGTTTACTGGACCCTTTGTGAAAATTAGTTGTCTGTGGGAAGATACTTTTATTAATGGATTTTCTGTCCTATTTCATTGATCTGTGTATATATCATTACACCAGAATCAGACTCTTTTGAGAACTGTGACTGTCTTGAAGTCAATAGTGTAAGGCTAATTTGTTTTTCTTGTTGAGACATTTATTGCTTATCCTAAACTTCTTCCCTCTTCTATGGGATTAGCAATCCATTTTTTCTAAAGAATAATGTTGAGATTTGGATTGGGTTTGCATTGAATTAGTTTTACGTAGTATTGACATTTTCATAATATTGAGTCTTCCTGTCCATGAACATGGGATATTCTTCCATTTGTGTAGGTTCTTAGTTTCTTGTATTAATGTTCTGTAGTTTTCTTTGTACAGGTCTTTTGTTTCCTTGGTTAGGTTGATTCCTAGAAATTTTAACAATTGTGACATTCTTGTGAATGGTATTATGTTCTTAATGTGTTTTTAGGGATGCTTTCTGAATGTGCACTTACTCTATATACAAAACTATTATATATGTATATGTGTGTATATACATATGCACTTATAAATGAGTTGCTGTGAATTTGTTTCCATAGTTTACCCAGACTAACACACCTAGAAAAGGAGTAAGGAGAGTCTACAACAGGAGAATGAGAGAAATTAAAGGTTAAAATAAAATCCAATTAGATATTTACTGAGTCACCTATATTTAAATGATAATTTTTGGTATTACAGGTATTCAAAGATAAGTATAGCCTAGATTTTATCTCCTAGAATTTTAAAATCTAACAGAGAAACCTGAAAATACATATGTTGTTATGGTTGGTGCTTGGAGAAGAAGTGGTTCAAAATATTCAAATAACAGAGTATGTTTTATTAAGAGACTGAGACAGCTTTAAAAATGCATTTGAGCATTGTTCAGGATATGCTAACAGTCAAGGGAAGTAGAGCTACTGTGTGTGTGTGTGTGTGTGTGTGTATATATATATTCAAAGATTTGCTACTTCAATTGGAACTACTTGTAAGAGAAGGTATCCTCTGGAGGTGAATCTTCAGAATATGTGATAAAGATAATAGTGAAAGGAATAGTGATCGTGTTTATGCATTCAGTCCATCACATGTCTGCAATTAGGATTGGCATGAGGAAACTCTGCATTAATTCTCAAAAATGCGCACCATTTTCCCTTAAAGCGCTCCTGTGAGAAAACAGACCAGTGACCATGCTGGTAATTCACAGATGTAACTGATAAGTCCTGCAAATGAGCTGCACTGCACAACTATACAAACTGCCAAACATATTATGGTTATGGTATAAATCAGAGGAATTGCCCTACTTAAGTTCAGGATGTTAAAGAGGACTTCATAAAGCAATTGGATTGAACTGAAATCAAAAAAAGTTACGTGAAGGAATGCGAGAAATCGCATTCCCTAAAGAGCAGTGATTCTCAATCTTTCTAATGCTGTGACCCTTTAATAGAGTTCCTCATGTTGTGGTGACCCTCCAGCCATAACATTATTTTTGTTGCTACTTCATCACTGTAATTTTGCTACTGTTATGAATCAGGCAATTCCATGGAAGAGTTGCTCATCTCCCAAAGGGGTTGCAACCCTCAGGTTGAGACCCACTACTGTAGAGAAATACAGTGCACAGTGTCCATGATGGGGATGATGTGGTCCATTGAAGGAGCTGGGAGGAGGCTGTGTCTGTCTGGGTAGACTAGAGGAACAAATTTCATAGACACGCATATGGATATAAGGAAAGGGTTTATATACAAAAGGAATGTGACACTAAGAAGGCAGCCCAATCCCATCCAATACAAAGTCATAAGCCCGATATTAACTTATGCTCGAAATTAGTCTACAAAGTCTCCTTCCGACTTGTGAAGTCACAGATCAGTGGATGCAGAATCCTGGCGCTGGCAGGGGTCTCCCCGTGGCTCCTCACTTCCAGGGCTCAGGATCCATCAACAGCATGCCCCTCCAGCTTCTGAGGTCCGGCTCCATCAAGGCAAAACCGTGTGGTCTCTCCGCTGACTCCATCACCTTCTCAGACGCTGCCATCTTGTCTTTTGCGTGACTCATCACCTCTGAGACTAACTCCCAACCCCTGGGGCAGATAGCTTCTCATCTTTACAAGGGAAATATCTCGAGATTTCCCAGACATATCAGGAGAAAGCCGTGCCCCATAGAGGCCTCATTGGCTACTCAATGGCTATCTCCAGATTAACAGGCTAGACTCCACCTCTACATTTCAATCATAAAATTAACATAAGCACATGACTGCCACAGAGGCCAATGTGCCTGGAGAACTTAGGTCAGGGAATACTGTATGAAAATTTCCAAAGTCAGCAGGGTCCAAACCCCAAAGGTTTCTAGGTAATTTACATTCTTCTCTTTATCCTCCATCCACAAATTAACTACTCAGTGGTTTAAATAATGTCAGTTTTGGATTTCCTGTAGGTTATTTTTATGTGCATGTGGAGAAAAGAATAGAAAAGCGAAAAATGGAAGTGGGAAGAGTTAGAGGTGAATCAAAGAGAAAGATGATGAGAACTTCAAGGATAATGAAAAGAACTAAAATGAATTTAGCTCAAACTACATAACACTATACTGA
>PVJH01007054.1:0-96006 GCA_004026705.1 Nesogale talazaci | reverse complement strand
TTCTAAACCTCCTACTTTCTTTTTTAAAGACGTGATAAACTACTCTCATGGAACTTTCTAAACTACTATTCCCATTTTAAACAAAAATCATTTTGGGGGCTCATCCAACTCTTATCATGATCAATACATACATCAATTGTATGCAATCCACATTTGCACATTTGTTGTGATCATCATTCTCAATACATCCTCCTTCCACTTAAACCCCCTCCCCATATCCCCCCTCCCCATTCTTCTCCCCCATGAATCCTAATAACTTACAAATTATGATTATTTTATCATATCGTACACTGTCTGATGTGTCTCTTCACCCACTTCCCTGTCTGTACCCAAAGAGGAGGTTATATGTAGATCCTTGTAATTGGTCCCCCTTTCTACTCCACCTTTCCTCCACACTTCTGGTATCACCACTCTCACCAGTGGTCTTGAAGGAATCCTCTGTCCTGAATTCCCCATGTTTCTGGCTCCTATGTGTACACCCCTTGGTCTAGCTGGATTTGTAAGGTAGAATTGGGATCCAGATAGTGGGTGGAAAGAAGCATTTAAGGACAAGAAGAAAGTTGCACACTTCATTTTTGCTACAAAGTAGCTTGACTGGCTCATCTTCTCCCTGCAACTTCATCTATTGATGGGTTTTTGGGTACTGGGTACTCCACCTCATTTATAGTGATATAAGTTCTAGTTCTTTGATACCTGATATCTGATCGCTTTGACACCTTGTGGTCACACAAGCTGGTGTGCTTCAGCAATGTGGACTTTGTTGCTTCTGAGCTTTCAAGCCTTTAAGACCCAGATACTACATCATTTGATAGCCAGGCACCATCAGCTTTATTCACCATTTTGCTTATGCACACATTTGTCTTCAGTGATCGTGTCGGAAAGGTGAGCATCATGGAATGCCATTTTAAAAGAACAAAGTGTTGTTGCATGGAGGAAATACTTGAGTGAAGGACTAATGACCATCTGCTCTCTAATACTAATGCACATAAGTCCATTATTCCCCCTTTAACTCTAAAAATTTAAATATAGTTGACCCTAAGCTTTAACATTGTCCTTCATGTTTCTTCTACATTATAAAATTTCTTTTTTTAATACAGATTTTATTGGGGGCTCATACATTTAATACATTATTTATTACATTTAATACATCATTTCTATTAAGCATATTTGTATACAAGTTGCTACATTCATCTACATTATTTACTTGAACCCCTCCAGCATAAGCTTCTCTTCCCCTCTTTCCTCTAGTTCTTTATATTTTTAATTCCAATTTCTCATATTTCCCCTTCCCCCCCTCATCCCCCATGAACTTCCAATAACTTACAAATTGTTAGTACCTCTTCATATCTTACACTGTATAATGTGTCACTTCACTCTCCTCCTCCTCCCACCCCCGTTGTCCACACCCCAGAGAGGCGGTCATATGCAGATCCGAGAAATGTGTTCCCCCTTTCTACTCCACCATCCCTCCACCCCTCAAGTGTCACCACTCCCCACTAGTCTGAAGGGATTATCTATCCTAAAATCCGTGTTTTTGACTTCAATGTGCATCCCCTGGTCAAGCTAAATCTGTCTGGGATAATGATAGTCGGTGGGAGAAAGCATTTGAGAACATTTCATTGCTACTACACTGCACCTAGACTGGTTCATCTCCTCACTACAACCCCTCTGTAAGAGGATGTAGCTTCACTTATTGATGGGCTTTGGGTCCCCATACTGAACTCCCCCTCACTAATAATGATATATCTTTTAGGTCTTTGATGCTTGATACCGGAACACTTTGATACCTCGTGGTCATACATTCTGTTATGCTTCTTCCATGTGGGCTTGCTTCTAAGCTAGATAGCGACTTATTCACCTTCATGTCTTTAAAACCACAGACGCACATCTTTTGATAGCTGGACACCATCAGCTTTCTTCACCACATTTGCTTATGTACTTATTTGTCATCAGCGATCATATCAGGAAAGTGAGCATATAATGTTATGATTATTCTTGAAACCTGATAACTGATCTCTTTGGTATCTCTTAGTCCCATAAGTTGGTATACTTCTTCCATGTGGGCTTTGTTGCTTCTGAGCTGGATGGCCGCTTGTTTACTATCAAGACTTTAAGACCTCAGATGTACATGTTTTGATAGCCGGGCACCATCAGCTTCCTTCACCACATTTGCTTATGCACACATTTGTTTTCTGTGATTGTGTCAGGAAGCTGTGCATCATGAAATGCCAATTTAATAGAACAAAATGTTCCTGCACTGAGGAAGTACCTGATGGAGGTCCAATGCCCATCTGCTGTCCTAATTCTAAACCTATAAGTACATGCATATTGATCTATTTCCCTTCATCTTATGAATATATGTAACTATGTATATGTCTGTATCTAATCTCTATAAATGGCCCCTACTCACCAGTTCTTTTCCCTATTTCCCTATACCTCCTCCCATCCCACCATCACACACAACACACAATCTTCATTTGGGTTTCAGTATTGTCTCTTTATTACATTAGTCTTAATCAATCCCTATTGGACCTTCCACACCCACCCACCTCACCATCGATCCTGAACCTCATGCTACTCCCCCCATCCCTGGATCAGCCAAGAGTGCCCCCCCCCGCTCCTACATCCACCCTGGTACTAATAGTCCTATCGTCCCCACCCCTAGACCTCTCATCCCTCCCACCCCATCCAGATAGACCTGTGGAGAAAATAACATACTCAAAAAAAAGGCATCTTATAATGAAGCTAACAAAGAACGAAAACATCAATAAAAAAACCCAATATCCAACATATAAATATACGTACAAGAATACAATAATAATAACAATATGAAATCCTACCAATAGTTTAAGGTCTGTTTGTTGACCTCCAGGAGTGTCTCCTAGTTGAGTGGGATGGGGTGTCACAAATATATCGTTGGTGCTCGATCTGGAGCTCCATGTTCTGTCACACATCCTTAGTATTTTGGTGTGTTGAGTCAGACATGGTATAATCCTGATCCTGTTTCTCCATTTTTGACCCCAAAATGTCTTACGTCATTGAGGGTAGCTCTATTTCATATTGGGGCCGGCCCATATGGTCCTCTCATTTTATCAGCAGTTCTGAGTGGGAATATCGTCTTTAAAGCTCAGTGGGCGAGAATGCAGTTCATTCTGTCTTCCTCCCCCTTCATTTCCTTTTGTGTACTCTGGTCAGGTAGATCTCTGCAAGCTGCAGTTTTGGTGCTGACCTCCTGGGGAAGAGGCGGGTGCCCCAGTGGTTGGAATTTGGGCTGTGCTCTCAGACTCTCCACTGGATCTCGGTTCCATTGCATCCTGCTACATTCACTTCCGAGAATATCTTGTTTAAATTTGATGCTTGTTTTCCTGTGGAGATATAAAAAATACACTCCCCTTGGGTGGGTTGGTGCCCCATTCCCTCTCTACTTTACTGCACCTCACCTCCCATATCACGCATCCCACCCTGTTTGGCTACTATATGTGGCCCTGGATTTGGTATGGTCCCAGCTGTACTTCCTGGACTTCTCCCAGGGTTTTCTGTATACTGTGGATTTTACGCGATACACTTTTGCATTTTTTTAAATTATTATCAAGCTTACCTCAGCGGATTCATACTGTACATGTCCTTGTGCTCTTGGCTAACTTTGCTTAGCATAATTTCCTCCAGCCCTTCCCATGTGGAGATGTGCTTCACATGTTCATCACTATTTTTCAGTGATGCATAGTACTCCATTGTATGCATGTACCATAACTTTTCAATCCACTCATCAGTTGATGGAAATTTGGATTGCTTCCAACTTCTTGCAATTGTAAACTGTGCTGCGATGAACATTGGGGTACAGATGCCTCCTCATGGATTCTTACTTGCCTCTTCTGTGTATATTCCCAGTAGGGGATTGTTGGATCATCTGGTAGTTCAAGTTCCATCTGTTTTAGATATCTACATTATAAAATTTCATGGAACATTTTCCGTAATGGCACAGATATTGTCTGATGTCAAGTATTGGTCCCAACAAAGAAGTACCTTATGCACAACAGAACAAAACACCCCTAAGACCTATACCCTTCTCAATTGTTTCTGTGCTTAAGGCCATTGTTACAACTCTGGTGTTAATCAATCTCTTTGAGGGCCTTCCTCGTTTTCATTGCCTCACTACTTTATCAAGCATGATGCCCTATTGTAGGGACTGTTCTCTTCTGGCAACATATCCAAAGTAAGTACGATGCAGTCTTACTATATTTGCCTCTATGCAACACCCTGGCTTTACTTGCTCCAATTTTTCCAGAGAGGGTTTTCCTCTTATCAGTCTGTAAGAATTTCAACATTTTTCTCAAGCACCACAATTCTTCTTTGGTTATTCCTAAAGTGTATTTCACCCTAACATTAAAGTATATTGCAGGGAAATACCAAACAACAAAAATCTACTTAATATATTATATATATATATATATATAGAGAGAGAGAGAGAGCTGTAAGAGAGTTCCATATACATATATATATATATATGGAACTCTCTTACAGCTCTTAAAAACAGCCATACATCATTTGTATTAGGCACATTTGTAAACATGCTGCTATCAACATTTTCAAAACATTTTTCTTTTACTTGAGTGAGTCCTTGGTATCAGCTCCCCTTTTTTCCCTCCCTCCACAACCCTCTCACACTCATGAACCCTTGAAAAATTATACATTATTATTGTTTTCATATCTTATACTAAAGTCTGTCTCCCTGTACCCATGTTTCTGGGGTTCATCTCTCCCGGCAGGGGTGGGGTGGGGAATGGTGCATTTTGCATGGATCCTTACAATCAGTTCTTTCTCCCCCTATTCCCACGTTATTCTTATCCTTATCCTCATGGTATTCCTGGTGCCAGTACTAATCCTGGAGTGTTTCTCAGTTCTGCATTCTATGTGTTGAGAACTCTTGCCTGTACCAGTGTACATATTCCAGTCTAATCAAGTTTCTAAGGTAGAACTGTGGTCATAACAGTGGAGGGCGTGGTGGTGGAGAGATAAGAACTATTTTTATAAATATGTTGTCTCTCTAGCCACTACTTATATTTAACTTTCAAGTTAATAATTGCATATTTAGGCTGAGCCCCGGTGGCATTAGTGGTTGAGTGCAGGACTGCATATTTATTTTCTATGTTTACCATCTAATTATAACATTTCAATAGAATTATTACCAAACTTGAATGAGCACTATGGAAAATTTTAGAAAATATGAGAGATAATTGCAAATTTGAAGCTCATTTGAAATAAGCTTTGCTTTTAGTATACATTTTAAATCCCATATTTAAGTATAAAATCTTAAACTCCCATTTCCTGTACAGGAACAGATAGAATAGAAAATGGCATAATGATTGAGAGGAAAAAGAAGTTACACTTGATGTATTTGATAATTACCAAGTTGAAGCTAAGCATTAAGAGGAGTTAAAGTTAATTACTTTAAATTGACAATATTAGCATCAAGAAAAGTGGTGAAATGATGTAAAATAAATCATTTAAGATAATTCATTTAAGAGGAGACAAGAAGGTGGCTTTGTAGAAGTAGGCCATTATCTTATGAGAAATAAAAAAGTGGGGCTGAGCCCTGGTGGCATAGTGGTTTTGTTTGGGACTGTAGCCCACTGAGTTGGTGGTTCAAATCCAGCAGCAGCTCTTCAAGAGCAAGGCTGGGCCTCCTACTCCCACCAGAAGGCAGATGCAAATAACGAAAGAAAAATAAGAGTAAATCACTGAGAGATATAAAGAAGTATTGCAGCATTTATTTTTCAATCATATGTTGCCTAGGCACTATGTACACAACTTCTCATTATTAATGATCTCATTATCTCATAGTTCACATTTATAATATCAAAAACCCACTGTCTTAACATTTTTGCATGTTAACAATGTGTATGTGGCAGGAAGGGTATGTGATAAAAGAAATTTTCAGTGATGGTTATGCATCTACTTGACTGGGCTATGATTCTCTGTGGTTTGTCAGTTATATAATGATAAATTTGGCAGTTAAGAGACTTTATATTACTCTCACCATTGTGATCTAAAATGATTATCCACAATATCATCATCTTATATTTGGGTTCCATAACATCTTGGCTGGGACTATCCTTTCTGACTTATTTGGCTTTTTAAGCTTAGCATTCCTCATGATGTGATATAATCAACTCTATGATGGGCTCTATGGCAAGCAGCCAAGCAGGTGTAAGCATATTAAGTTGGAGTGCAAACCCCTTAATCAGTTCACAGCAAAGATGAGATTTCAAGAGATTTCTTTGGGGCTGGGTAGTGGCAATAGCCTACTTCTTTTATAAATAGAAACTTGTTTCTTGCTGGGTCTTAGATCTTGCACCTGACCAATTCTTTAAACTTGAACCAATTGCCAATCATGCTGTCTGCCTGCCCTAGGAATCTTCACTGGTTTGCCATTTGAATGACAAACCTTGAATTCATTCACCTCTTCTGTACAGTCACCAGCTTATCTCCTTCCCGCTGATCAAGGGGTCTTCAGTCCTGCTACCTATATCAATGGGTAGAAACCCATATTCTTACACCTGACCCATGTAGCTTGGTAGCTGCCCTCACTTGGACTTGGTTGCTACTACAACAGTATGAGCCATTAGCTGGATATAAATTTCTTTCTACTGATTGACATATAAGTGCCACTTGTTTCACTTCTCCAAAGAACACAAGTTTACCATTTCTTTTCTTCCAAATAATTTTATTGGGGACTCTTACTGCTCTTATAACATTCAATACATCATTTCTATCAAGCATATTTGAACACATGTTGCCACCTTCACTTCTAAATATTTTCTACTTGAGGCCTTGGTATAGGCTCCTCTTTCCCCACATTTTTTATTAATCATTTTATTGGGGGTTCAGGTTAACCCAATTTCATAGCCCAAATTTTTGTATAATGACTCATTCTTGGGATACTAACAATGTAAGCAAGTGAAAAGTGTTTGTCTTAAGTACTTAACAGCTTTATTAAAAATCCTGCTGTGATTTTTTTATTTTGATATACTTAAGCTTAGAGAAAAGTGATAATAGTAAAATAGACTTGGGTATACCTTTAAAAACAAACAGCAGATCATTCCATTCTCCAGCTACTTACCTTATTAATTGTCTCTCATTTTAAGTTGCTTTTATATAATGATGAACATCTTATTCATATACTAAAGATTATAATTCAAAAGACAAAACAAAAAAGACTCAGCCATGGAACCATTTCTCAATCACAGCAACCCGATGGGACAGAGTTTAACGACCCCTATGTGTTTCCAAGACTGCAATTCCTTATGGGAGTATTAGGTTTGATCTGTCTCTCATGGAGTGGCTGGTGCTTTCAAACTGCTGCACTTATGGTTAAAATCCCAATGCATAAACCATTAATACACCAGAGATTTCATAATATACATGAGAGGAACCCAACTAAGCATCGTTTTTATGTGCTTATCAACAAATGATATTTTATTTTTTAGGTACAATAAAATCATTTTGGCCTCATGAATACCCTATGTGCAATACAAATGAACACTTTCCAATTATGTGCTCTCTGTACAATGCTTCAATCTGTCTAGTGTGGTCTGCTGTTGGCATGTCTTTAACTGTTTTCTAAAAGGGTTTACTAAATCATAACTGACAATATTGATAACATGGTTAACCAGTTCCTTATGGTAATAATTACCCAAAATGTTCATCCTTAGGACCCAGGTTTTTTTAATGGAAAAACAGTACAGAAAGCCACAAAAACTATTAAAATTATAGCAAAATGCTGGGAACACAGCCACAAAAGTTTTAGGCAATGAATACTAACACCAACTAACAGCGAGTGAACTGCATTTGTTTGCAAAAACCACATGCATTGGGTCTGATTCTGATGCTCTGTTTGAGCTCTGATGCAAAATGTTCTTGACATTTTGCATTGAAATCTGAGTATGGCACCTATTGATGAGATTGAGGACTGGGTTCTACGGTACAAACAAAGCAGGAGCTTTCCCTTTTTCAGTCAGTGGGTCTAAGAAACTCCACCTGACACCATAGGTGCAGCGGGATGAGAGATGAGAATGTGGCAGGAATGTAAACAAGGATCATCTGTGCAATTTTCTTATGCAACCAACTTGAGCTTTTACAGTCCACTGCAACCTGCAGTCCCACATACCACTCCTGAATATGTCCAATACCTATGACTCTGTGGTTCAGAAACCGTACGGTTCATGAGGCACCGCACAGGCCATGTGGTGACTTGGTGGTCTATGACACAGTCATCAATCTCTATTCACCCCTAATAATAAGCCAAACACAATTTCTTAAGACGAGAGCCATTCTCTTCAGAAGAAGTCAGGACTGCTCCAAAATGTGAATATCAGTTCTGTGAACACAAATCGGGGCTAGCCAGACTCCAAACTTCATCTTGCTCTGCCACTCACATTTCAAGCACCATTCAACCAGCTGGAGCACATGGCATCCGTAACACAGGGACTTGCATGACAAGGACACCCTGCTGCAAAATTGTATCTTTTCCTGGGCCTCTGTTTGTGCAGCAAATTTTCCGTTTTATTTCTAGACTGCTGCTTCTGTCATTATTTGTTGCGGATTCAAATGCAATAAAATCTGTGAGAAAGTTAACCTTTTCTCTGTTTATCATGATGTTCCTTGTTGGTTTACTGGTGAGCATTTTGTTTTCTTGATAATCAGTTGTAATTCACATGCAAGGCTGTAGAGCAGTGGTTCTCAACTTTCCTAATGTCGCAACCCTTTAGTACATTTCCTCGTGTTGTGGTGAGCCGCAACCGTAAAATTTTTGTAGTTGCCACTTCATAACTGTCATTTTGCTACTGTTATGAATCAGGTGACCCCTGTGAAAGAGTCATTCTACCCCCGAAGGAGTCTCCACCCACACGTTGAGAACCACTCCAAAAGTGCTGATCTTCATCATTAAGTGCTTCAGTTTCTCTTTTAGTTTCAGGAAGAGTTTAACACTTGTTAATGAGACTTCTTATAATGTTCTTCATCTATTTTATTATAACAGAACTTTTTCTCTTACTTATAAATTTAAGCATTGTGAAAGAGATAACTCTATAACCCATCTTTCATGATCTTAAAATATACAGTATCAGAGATGGTGGCAAGATGGCAGCCAGATAGGAAGCTCACACCCGGAGCTCCCAGAGGTCTATGAGTGGGGTTGACTCAGGGAAGGGTGAGGCTTTCGAATTGGGTTTTGTGACGCCCAGGTAAGCTGAGAGCCCTCCTCTGAACCAGCAGCAGGCGCGATTCACATGCCTGAGCTCCCCATTGATGTTGGCACAGAGGGAATCCAGGGCACCCACAACCACGATCTGAGGGGTCACGCAGTGCATCAGTGCCCACGTGCAAATCACTAACCAGCCCTCCCACCCCAGGGTGCCCAGAGTCCCCAGGGGACACTCCACGCAGACCGCACCTCCCGCTCCCCACCCCCAGAGACTTGTGTGTCCCCAGAGGAAATGCCGGCCAGCCACCCAACCCCCCAACCCAGAGACCGGCGCCCAGGCATGCCATAAGGGTACCACCACTGCTCAGGATAGGATCAACCCATCCCCTAAACCCGCATCCCGCCACCTGAATTTCAAGGTGCTCACCTTTCTGATACAATCACTGAAGACAAATGGGTGCATAAGCAAAAATGGTGAAGAAAGCAGATGGCACCCAGCTATCAAAAGATGTAGTCTCTGTGGTCTTAAAGGCTTGAGTAAACAAGCGGCCATTCAGCTCAGAAGCAACAAAGCCCACATGGAAGAAACATACCAGCCTGTGTGATCACGGGGTGGTGAAGGGATCTGGTGTCAAGCATCAAATAGCTAAAATTATATCATTATTAATGAGGAGAAGTACAGATTAGGGACCCAATGCAAGGAGGAGATGAGCCAGTTAAGATACAGGGTAATAACAATGAAATATGCAAATTTCCTCTAGTTTTCAAATGTTGCTTCCTACCCACTATCAGGATTCCAATTCTAACATATAAATCCAGACAGACCAGGAGATTTACAGTCAAGTTGGAAACATGGGAAGTTTAGCATAGATTATCCCTCAAGACTAGTAATAGGAGTAGTGCTATCAGGAGGGTGGAGGGATGGTGGAATAGAAAGGGGATGCCAATTTCAGGGATCTACACATAGTCTCCTCTCTGGGACATGGACAGCAGGTAAGTGAGTGTTGGGACACATTGGAAAGTGTACAGTATGAAAATAACAATTTTTAAATTACTAAGGGTTCATGGGGGAGAGGGGGAAAGAAGGGAAATTTAGGGAGCTGATACTGGGGTCTGGATGGAGGGAGGATGTTTTGAGAGTGCTGATGGCAATAAGTGTGTAAATGTGTCCCGAATACAATTGGTGTATGTATGGATTGTGATGGGAGTTGTATGAGTACCAAATAAAATGATTCATTAAAAAAAGGAGGGAGGGAGGAGGAGATTATACCAAAGGCTCAAGTGGAAAATATTTTGAAGTGAATATGGTAATATGTGTACAAACATGCTTGTTACAAATGATGTATCATATTATAATACCTGTAAGAGCCCCCAATAAAATTATTTTAAAAACTAAAAAAAATAAAAAAACAGAAATAAAGGGAGGACTAAAAGGTAACTACAAAAAAAAAAACAAAAACTGAGAGTTTTCCGCAGTACACATTTTCCCCGCTAGGAGAGCATCAAGCATCGCACTCTGAGTTAGTGCATTCAGTGGCAGCACCTGGGAAGGTTCTCTGGTCACAGGGAATCTTTTCATAAAAGCCGTTTCACTGGAACCTCGAAGTTTGTTTTTGTTTTCTTTTGTGATGGCCAATTTAAGAAAACAGGATGCAATTGTGAAATTTTTTTCTTACTTGGGAAGAAAATGCAACAGAAATTGTTGTGATGCTGAGCACAGCTTATAAGGACAGTCATATGGGAAAAGCTCAAATGTACGTGTAGAAAGATGACATGTAGATAGATGACAAACCTCAATCTGCATATCCAAGCAGATGGAAATATGTATTTGGAGTTCATGCTACTAGGTCAGACTTTTAATAGCGTCTTTTATTTAGAGGTCCTGAAAAGATAACGTAACAGTGTATGGCAGACGGGGGACTGATGTTGCTGCCATGAGAAAGCACCTCCTCATGCAGTCATCTCAGTGCACTAGTTTTTGGCAAAAAAACAGCAGCCCTCTCTTGCCCCAGGCACTTAACTCCCCTGACCTGGCTCCATTCTTTCTGTTTCTGCGAATGCAGAGGAACATGAAAAGACAGTGATTTGACGACGTAAAAAGGCAAAGAAAAAACAAGAGAGGTGCTGTTAGCCATGCAAATAGATGAGTTTGAAAAATGTTTCCAAGACTGGAGTCGCAGATTTGACAAATGTATTAAGTGTAATGGAGAGTACTTTGAAGGTGAGAAGGTTGTTTTATGATAAAAAAAGGTTAATATATCGCTTTGAAAAAAAATGTACTGCACCTTTTTGTTCAGCTTTAAAAGCCTATGCACAGATCTCATATGACCAAAATTCGGTGCTCTGGAAGTCACATTCTATTGAATATTGCCCATAATTTATTATTATTTGCAGTTTATTCCCTTTACATAGTCAATAAGACAGAAGCAAACATATCTATCATGCTCTTCTCTTTCAGGATAGTTTCATTGACTTAGCAGTGCTACTTATTTTCCTTGGCCTCTTCTGAAACCAGCTTGAATTTCTGGAAGATCCCTATTGATATAATATTTAAATTAATTTTAGATTAACTTCAGTACAATTTTACTTACCACATATGTTATATTAAAGATATTGTCCAATAGCATACATTCTATTAGCCATCCTTATTTATACAGGGCATAAGTAAGGATCACTTGGGTTCATAAGATCAACAAGTAATTTTCTCAATTTCTTGACATAGTCAATGAGCAATTTCAGTGCTGCATTAACTTCTTAAAGCACTTCAATTGGTAGATTTGAATCCCCAGAGCTTCATATTTTGATAATACTTTCAGTACAGCTTGCACTTCTTCCTTCAATGTTAATGATTTCTTATCATATGCTAAATATTGAAATGTACAGTTCTTTTATGTACAGGGATTGTGTGTATATCCTCTATCTTCTTTCCTTGCTTCCTATAGCATTCAATATAACATGATCTCCAATAATACCACTTCAAGTTTGAGTCACCTTTTCAATTCTTTCAGTTTGAGATGCAATGAATGTATACTCTATTTTTACTTTTTAATTCCATGCCTTGGTACATTTCTTTATCATATTTCACCTTCCATATCAAACTGCCCTTTAAAAAGTTCTGTTCAACTCTTTTATTTCATTTTTGAATTTTTCTTCAGCTACTGTATATTCCAGAGTAATCAGTTAAGATTCTCCTGACATCTTCTCTAATCTTTCCTATCCTTTTTTTAAGGGATAGTTGGCTTCTTTGTGTGAGATATAGCTTTATAAAGATATGCACATCTTAGGCTAATATAGATATCTATTATAATTTTATGAAGATAATTTTGATGCATAATACATTTCAAAATAAGGGAAGTGAGAAGTATGTCTACATCGGTATGTTTTGTGAGCCATTCAGTGAATGCATTTTCATCTCTATTCAATTGAACCCTGAGACAAACATGCTGATTATGCAGATCATTATTTCTAAATAAAATTACCTTAAGTAGAACCAAGTCCTTATGTATGTGACTGATTCTATTCTAGAAAAGCAAAGCACTTGATGAGACTGGAACATTTTGTTCTATTAAAAGTAAAGGAACTTTAAAAATATTGCGTAGTGCAAAGGACATATGAAGCTACTTCAAAACTCATTACTGATATGAGATCTTAAAAACTTTATGTCAAAAGAGTAAAATTATGAACTTTCCCCCTTCTTCTGTCAAGTACATTCTAACTCATTGTGTGCTCCTGTGTGTAAGAGAGGAATGATGCCCAGCAGAGTGATCCTTGACTGTGAGTCGTTCTGATGTCCAATATTGCATTCAGGAAGGCAGGGTGAGCTCAAATGATGGAACTGTAAATTAGCTGTCAAGTTAATCATCAATGCCACCAAGATACAAAATAAAAATTCATTATGCAGCACTGATATTACTTAATAAACAACCACAAATTATGGAAAAAAGACAATTCCTATTTAGCAGCAGAAATTCAATGGACAGTACTGATAGAAAAATATAATTTTAAAAATCACTATTTGGTAAATGTCAGGACATATTTTATGGTAAATATTATCAAGTGATGCTAAAATTATTAACCATGAAATATAGTAAAAAGTAGTTCAGTTTCAAAGAAACTATTCATAAGAAAAAGTTACATTGATACTCTGGAGAAATATTGCAGGTTTAATTTTAAACAAGAAGTGAACAAATCAGTATGCCTATGTATTCATTTGGAAAGATGCAGCACCATTCCTGAGGTATTTTTGCCCAAACTGTATAATCTATATGTGGACATAATGGAGCTTTATACAAATAAAATTGACAAATATTCTACAGAATAAATGATCTGTTGTCATTAAATATCAAGATCATAAAAGATAAAATGAAAGAATTCATTAAAAGAAAGACATTTAAAATAGCAGGTTATTTTAGTTTCTGGATTACAGTGGGAAAGACTGAATGAAGAACAATTTAGATTACATTAGTCAATTGATCTTATTTGCTGATTTAATATTTTTCTACTATTTTGTAGTGTTTTATTCTATTTTTATAACAGCAAGAGTTGTATTTACAGCTAAAGGAGAATTATGTCTGGGAAACATTTATAAGAAAGAAATGGGTACAAAGGGAAAAAGGAGAAATAATTAAACATCTTTTTAAAATAAATCTACTATGCAGACCCTCATTTATTACATACCATTCTCCATAACAAGGGCAAACTCAGTGCAAAGGAGATGAATTTATTCCTTGGGAAACCAGCAGGAAAATATTCATAGCATTTTACAACTTTTAAAGGTTTACTTCTTTTCAAAACAAAGTTATTTGGAAAAGAGAAACCATTTAAATGCATGATGATATATTTATCTTATAAAATGACTTATTTCATAAATAAGATTATTCATATTTTAAATAACGAAAACATCAAAACTTCATGATAGCATTTCATGGCAATGCACGGAACCAACTAAAAATGTTTTCAGATGACAAGAAGCATACACATCATATATCCAACAAAAATTTAAATAACTAAATTGCTCTTTTATAGCCTTCATATGCTTAATCCCCTAACTAACCTTTTCTCTATTTCCAATGTTAGCTGATTTCAGATTTATGGATCTTTTCATGGTTTTACCCTATACAAAATGTGTTTTGACAAATTATTCACAAATGTCAGTGCACCAATTTAGGTCAAGCAACGTTTTAATATAAGCTGGATTTATTTTTCTTATATTCCTACTGTATCTTTCCTTTTTGCTGCATATATCAAAGTGAAATTTTAAGTAAAAATGTAGAGAGAGACACTATTTGATATTATTTGAAGTTTTTGAAATACTATGCTGAGGGCACAACTTGGAAATAAAAAAATCATTTCATCAGGGGCTCTTACAGCATTTTATCATTCCATATATCAATTGTATCAAGCATATTTGTACATATGTTGCCATCACCATTTTTCAATATTTAATTTTTATGCGAGCCCTTGGTATCAGGTCCTCTTTATTCCTTCTGTCCCCTCACATTCACTTTTGTGATCATTTGATAAATTATGAATTATTATTGTTTTCCTATCGCACACTGATTGCTGTTTTCCTTTGCCCACTTTACTCTTGTTCATCCACCTTGTGATGGGTGGTTGTGCATTGATCATTGCTTTTGGTTCCCCTTTCCAATTCTCTTTCCTCTATCTTTCCCCTATCCTCCTGGTAATCTTATTCACATTTCTGTCCTTGAGGGGTTTATTTGACCTTGATTCCGTGTTTCATGAACTCTTCTCTGTACAGGCTCTGGTCTAGCAAGAACTGAAAGGTAGGACTGGTTTCAGGATAGTGAATGGTGAGGAAACCTCAAAGAAACAGAGAAACATTGTGTGTTTAATCAGTGCTATACTGCTTCCTGGTTGACTCCTTCCTTATGACCATTCTGTGAGAGGATGTCCTATTGTCTACACATAGGTTTTGGATCTGTGCTCCAACCACCTGCATTGTCATCAAAAAAGTTATTTTGTTTTGGTTCTTCTGGTGTCTGTTACCCAACAACATCAACATCTCATGATCGCACAGGTTCATGATTTTAATGCATTTTTATTATGAGTTAGGCAGAAAGTTTACATTTTAGACCATCAATTCTGGATTTAATAGTTCATGTTCATCCATTGTATTATCTTAAAATCCTACGCCTTTAATTTTTCTTCTTTCTAATGGACCTCCATTTTCCATTCCATCCAAGTCAGTATCTGTTCATTTTATTATACATTGCTGTGTGTTCCTCTCTTACTCTTCTTCATTTGAGAAACTTTGAAGTCTATTATCTTTTCATGCAAATCATTGTCTGGATTTTTTTCTTATAGCAGTGGTATCATACATTATTTGTGCTTTTGTGATTTACTAGCTTCATTCAACATAATGTCGTCTATATGCCATTCATATCGTGGGATGTTTTATAGTTTTATCATTGTTTTTGGTGCTGTATAATACTCCACTGTGTGTATATACCAAGGCGCCTTTATCCATTCTTCTACTTGTGGGTATTCGTGCTGTTTTTTAACTTCTTGCAATTGTGAATTTTGCTGAAATTGAACACGAGTCCATATGTCTCTTTGTCTTAGGCTTTTGTATTTCTTTAGGTATATTGCTAGCAGAGAAGTTGCTTGAGCAAATGGAATTTCTATCATCACTTGTTTGAGGTAGCATAATATCATATTCCACAATGGTTGCACATATGAGGGGATGCCCTTCCAAAAAAAAGCCCAAACAAATAGAAACAAAGCTTCACTTAGAAGAGCTTTTGTAGTAGACCTTTTTCCTGCTAGGTGAGCATCTAGCAGTTCCTTCTGAGTTGGTGCAAGCCTTGGCACAGGCTGGGAAGATTCAGATCCCAGTGAATTTTTTCATAACAGCTGTTTTACATGGACCTTACTTTTTGTGATGGTCTATATAAGAGAATAGCATGCAGCTGTGCAATTTTGTTTTCTGCCTGGAAAAATATCACAGAAACTTGCGATATTGAACATAGCTTACAAGGGCAATGATATGGGAAAAATGCAAATGTATGAGTGGTTTTCTCATTTCAAAAAAAATGAAATGTCAACTGGTGACAAACCTCTTTCTAGATCTCTGTCAACATCCCAAATTGATGAAAATGTTATCTTGAGCCAATAAACATATCAGAAAATGTTCCCAATCATTAGCCATAAGAGAAATTCAAACTAGAACAGTTATAAGATAACAGCATCCTCAAAGATAACCCAATTCAAAAATATCAGAAAGTAACAAGTGTTGGAGTGGCTGTGGAAAGATAGGGAATTTCACTTACTTCTAGTGGACCTGTAAGTCTGTATAACCATTAAGGAAATCTGTTCAGCAATATCTAAAACAGATGGAAATTGAGATACCATATGACTGAGATGTCCCCCTACAGCATATAGCCAGAAGAGACAGAAAACATATCACACAGACATATGTGCTCTAATGTTCATCATGACACAGTTCATAATTATATGGAATTGGAAGCAATGCTAATTTTCATCAATGGCTGAGTGAATTTTAAAAACGTGATACATATATACAATGGAGTACTATGCATCCCTAAAAAGCAGTGATGAATGCATGAACCACATCACCACATGAGAGGAAGCACAGGAAATTATGCTAAGTGAAGACAAGGACAAAGGGACGAGTGCAACATGGGTCCACTGAAGTAAGCTTAAAAATGAAAAAGGGGAATGGGGGGAAAGCTACTCTATATGTACATTCCCAGGGTGAGCTCCAGGTACTCTGGCAGGAGCCAAATCCAACCCAGAGATACATATGGCAGCCAGCTAAAAAGGCATGGGGTAGAGGTAGAGATACAGAGGTAGTGGGGTAACAGGGCACAAACCCACTCAAGGAGAGGGTTTGTACATGTATCTCCACAGGAGAGTGAAGAATGGACCAGACTTTAATCCAGTGCGCCAAGACATGAATGCAACATGCAGGCATGAAGCAAGGAATCAATAGAGCTGCCTGCAGGTCATGGCCCCAATCCCAAGGACATAGGCACCGTCACCCCCTACTCCTTAGGAATGCACTTCAGAAAACAACACTGAAATTGCAGCTCAGGAAGAGGGACAGGTCTGATCAGGAGCAAATGAAGAGGGAAGGAGAGAGAAGGGAACACATCCCAGACCACTAAGACCTGAGGACAATATTCCAGCTCAGAGTAACCAATATGCAGAGAGAATCACAGGACTGGCCCCATCAGGAGACAATGTGCCTCACTGACCCATAGTGCTATGGGGCACAACAATGCAGGAGATGTGGAAAACTGGCCCCATCTCACCAGGGTAAAATATTAAGGACATGTAGCAGAGGAACAAGGGCACCAAAGCCACAAAATCCCCAAGAAGTGCCAGAGGCCATCTCTAGACACTAGGACATTCCACAGAACGGACACAAGGAAGAGACGAGTCACTCAGAGTGCAATATAGCACTGATGAAACATACAACTTTCCTCGAGTTCTTTAGTGTTTCTCCACGCCCCCTATCAATGACCCCAATTCTACCTTACAAATCTGGCTAGACCAAAGCAGGTATATGATAAGAGCTGAAAACATGTGGCCTCAATAAGGGGAGTGGTGATTCTAGGAGGATAAGGAAGGGGGAGTTCATAAGGGGGAGCCAATCACAATAATCAGCAGGCCCCCCTTCCAAGGGGAAAGACCATAGAAAAGTGGGTAAAGGGGGATAACAGTCAGTGTGAGACATTTTAAAAATAAGAATAATTTATCAACTATCAAGAGTTCATGGGGAAGGGAGTGTGAGAGAGGGAGGAAAAAAACGCGGAGCTGATACTAAGGCTTCAAGCAGAAAGAAAATGTTTGGGAAAAAATGAAGGTAGCATATATACAGATGTGTTAGACACAATAGATAGGTGTATGGGTTATGATAAGAGCTGTAAGAGCTCCCACTAAGGAAAAAATTTTTAAAAAAGAAAAGAAAATCTTGACTCATGTTGCATTTGATTTTATCATGATTTTATTTGATTTTATGCATTTGATTTACAGGTCAGACTATAAGTCAAGATTTCCATTTAGAGGTTCTGAAAATATAGCATAACACTGTCTGACAGAAGTCCTGATTTGTAATAGATGGGGGACTGCTTTTGCCACCAAGAGAAGTTAGGGGTGGGGGGTGATGGTGCCCATGTACTTGGGATTGGGTCCATGGCCTGCAGGCTTCTCTGTTGATTCCTTGCTTCATGCCTGCATGTTGCATTCATGTCTTGGCGCACTGGATTGAAGTCTGCAGATCCATGTGCAATACCCTCTCATGCAGCAATCTCACAACAGTGCATCACTTTTGGACAGAAACACATTGCCTCTTTTGCCCCAAGCACCTAACTCACCTGACCTCCCTCTGGACGACTTCCTTTTACTTCTCCATATGATGAGGGAAATGAAAGGACAGCGATTTGATGAGATAAAAGAGGTGAAGAAAAAAAAAAGATTGAGGTGCTATCAACCATCCAAACAAATGAGTTTAAAAAAAAATGTTTCCAAGAATGGAGCTGTATATTTGACAAATGTAAAGTGCAATGGAGAGTACTTTGAAGTTCTGAAGTTTGTTTTGTAAAAAAGCAAATGCGGCTGAGCCCCGGTGGCGTAGTGGTTGAGTGCGGGACTGCAGCCCGCTGACTTGGTGGTTCAAATCCAGCAGCAGCTCTCCAGGAGCAAGGTTGGGTCTCCCACTCCCAACAGAGGGCAGTGGTGGCCCCCCCAAAAAAACAACAAAAAAGCAAAAGACCACATAAATAAATAAATAAATAAATGCATTGCTTTTAAAAATAAGTTCAAGTTGTTTGGGGTACCCCTTTTTAATCCATGAACTTTTTTTTGATTTATGGTTTGTGATTTTTAGCTTAGGATTTTGGGCAATATTTTGTTTAATTTTTACATATTATGATTTTTGAATGTAGTTCAGCATTATATCTGATACCAACATTCAAATGTTTGTAAATATATTATTTTGTACATTGGTTTTCATATTATGAGAAATTCTTAGTTCTATGATCAGATTTATTTTTTACTTTTTTTTTTTCAGATTATTTTTTTTTAGTTTTGTGTTGTTTTGTTTGGGTGCATCACTGCTCTCCGGTGGTGGGAGTAGGAGGCCCAGCCCCACTGCTGGAATTGAGCCTCCGTCCCATTGGGCCGCAGTCCCGTGCACAACCACTACACCACTGGGGCTCAGCCCTTTTTTCAGATTCTTTAGTTTCTACTTAAATAATTGTAGAGTCCTAAAGAGTGCTTACAGAGACAATTATGTCTTTTTCAAATAAATAGTTTCAATTCTTCCTTGTAGATCCTTATGATTTTTTGCATTTTGCATTTTGCATGCTTGCTAGAAAACTTTGTCATAGAGTGAACTCAGATTCATGTCAACTTTTAATAGATTTTCCTAGCCTGCAGATCTTCATGGGCACATACAGTTGGTGTATTTGAATTTCCTTGCAGTTAGCAGTCTGACACTTACCTGAAAGTACCACAAAGCATTCTTTACTGGCTAGGATATCTATTATAATATTTAAAGTCATTACTACCTAATTTCACATTCTTCAGTTGTTTAAATGTCAATATTACTAGCTTAAGCAAATAAATTATATATAAGGAATGATTATCTAGAGGATAAGTATAATATTCCAAGTTTATCTTATATTTTTTTCCTGTATTTTTATGTGAAGAATATCTATATTCACTATCAAAGGTTTATTTTCACAGAGAAAATGTTACATCAAGTAATTTAGCTTTAATGAAGTACAAATGAGATTAATAAAAATAGATTGTAAAGCAGAGAATGAAATAAACTAACACTTCTTACACTAAACCAAAGGATAATGGTAACATGACAACATAATACATATTATATATACATATATACACATATACAGACACACACAGCTCATTGACTTTAGAATAACCTGTTTACCAGAGGACCGGCAGCATATGTATATTCATTAAGAATGGAACAGTAAGTCATATATCAGCAATGCTCAGTAAGTAAGCATTGTATAATACGTGTGCAGTTTTCTGTTAGGAAACAAAGGAAATGATTTACATAATCATTTAATTTAATGGTTTTTAGAGCAGTTGAACTACCAAGTAATATCATTCCTACTTAAAAAGATGCTAAATAATAGTTTAGCTCAGTGACATTTCAGAGTGATATTCTATGTTCATATTATTGTATCACAGAAAATAGAACGTTGATAATAAGGAGAAGAATCTATTTAATCAAATTGATTTTGCATCACATTTTTATTGTAATTACAATCATGCAGATTTACATGAGGAAATTTTGAAATTATATTCATATTTTTGCTCCAACTGTTTTTAACTGTAAGTCTTTAATAGTGGGGGAGAGGGTATGAAATATCTCTCTGTGTAAAGGAAATCAATAGGCATAATATAGTCACTGTCCTTCAGACATTTCTACCCAACAAGTAAAGTCTCATGAAGTATTACTTTTAAATAAAGAATACATATGAGAGTAGAAAGAGCATAAAACTGAAGGACAGTACAGATATATTTTTGTCAGGTGTGGATGAGTTGGTACATAGTGTCCTTGATTACCACAGAAATAAATATAGCCTGACCCTACCCAATCCACATAATGATTGATCTGTGGGATTCCATTCCTCTTGTATATAAACCTTACCATTATATCCATATGCATGTCTATGAATTGGTTTCTTTTGTCTACCCGGACTAACCCATATCCTATGGTATAATGTGTTGCAATAGGAAACAGATTCAACTATGGGTTAATTTATTCATAGACAATGGGGGAAAATCTCAGCAATAGAAATTTTACTCCCCTCCTCCAACATCTTAAACAAAACAACTACTTTATATTAAAAAATATAGAGGGATTCATATGATTTAACTTTGCACTGAATGGACTTCTACTTTTTTTTTAGACTTTGTAATAAATTATCTTAGTAATTTTGGGGTAATAAAATATCACAAAACTCATCCAAGATAGTATGCTATTTACTTTTTTTTTTGTAAAATATCCTGTGGCAGTCATGTGCTTGATGTGAATTTCATGATTGGAAATCTAGGAGTGGAGTTCAGCCTGTTAATCTGGAGATAGCCATTGAGTAACCAATGAGGCCTCTGTGTGGGCATGGATTTCTCCTGAAAATTCTGGGAAGTCTCATGGTATTTCCCAATTGGAGAAGAGAGACTTCTCTCTCAGTCTCTGAGACGATGAACTATGGACAAGCCAAGATGGCAGCATCTGAGGATCTGAAGGAGCCAGAGGAGAAGCCATACAGTCTTACCCTGATGGAACCAGACCTCTGAAGCTATAGAGGCCACATGGAGACCCCTGCCAGGGCTGAGTTGCTTCTATCATCACTGGATGCTTTTGATGGACTCTGAGCCCTGGAAGCGAGGAGCCATGGGGAGACCCCTGTCGGCACCGGGATTCTGCACCCACCGGCCTGTGACTTTATGAGTCAGATGGAGACTTTATAGACTAGTAGCAAACATAAGGGCTAATGTTGGATTTATGTCTTTGAACTGGACTGGGTTGAGCTGCTTTCTCAATGTTCCAGTCCTCTTGTATATAAACCTTACCGTTATATCCATATGCATGTCTATGAATTAGTTTCTCTTGTCTACCCGGACTAACCCATAGCCTATGGTATAATATGTTGCAATAGGACACAGATTCAACTATGGGTTAATTTGTTCACTAATTTAATATTTACAAACTGTTTTTTGATCCATGCTGTGAGTGTACCGATGTTGAAATGTTCATGTTAGAGTGAGAATATACTGAAATGAGCTGTATATCATCTCTAGATTAATACTGCATATACCTACATATAAAGTGTTTTTCAGCACATTTTTATGCAGTTTTTGTGGTAAAACCATGTGCCTCATGTGATATTTGGGTCAGTTTATACTTTATTACATATGGCAAATGTTTCATAATAGAATTACTGTTTGACCCCAGTTTTGAAAAAATAAATATACTTATCTAGTAGGAGATACTAGCAAAGGTAAATTCAAAAATTGAACAGTGACTAAACATGGAAAGGGGGGTTTTCATATATCACTTAAAATAGTGTTGAGCAACTTCACAACAAGACTCTTACAATATGGTTGTAAATCACAAGACTAGGGCTTCTGTAGGCAGATGAGTTAAAATAAAGGAAAGCTGATAGCCTTTAATATAATTCCACTCCATGGGATTGTGGAATTAGAAAAAATGATTGTGAAAACGGGAAATTTTAAGCTAAGAACTTTCCTTGAATGTAGTTTATTTTAATTGACAATGAAACAAGAGAATACTCACAAGTCTGTGTGATCATGTGGTTTTGATGGGATCAAGTTTTAGGCATCTACAACCAAGAACAAAATCACACCCAATGTGAATAGAGGGGGTGGGGGGAGGAGGGTGCAGGTAGTGGAGACTCAATGCCCATCTGTACACAATTGGATATCCCCTCACAGAGGGCTCAGAGGGAAGAGTGAGGGTGCAGTGTAGCACTGATGAAAGACAGAATTTTTCTCTAGTTCTTTGGTGCTTTCTTCACCCCACTATCATGACCTCAATTTTACCTTACAAATCAGATTAGACCAGAGCAAGCACACTGCTACAGATAAGAGCCCACAACATATGGAATCCAGGAGAGATAAACCCCTCACGGTCAATAAGGGAGTAGATATACCAGGAGGATTAGGGGAGGGGAGAAGGGAGAGAGAATCAATCACAACGGTCAACCTAGAACCCCCTCTCAGGGAGATAGCCAATGGAAAGTTAAAGATGGACAATGGAGAACAAAGCAAGATATGAAAACAATAATCTATAACTTATCAAGAGTTCATGAGGAAAGACATGCAAGGAGGGAGGGGGAAGAAATGGAGAGCTGATATAGGGAGTTCAAGTGGAAAGAGAATGTTTTCAAAATGATGATGGTAGCAAGCTGAGCCCCAGTGGCGTAGTGGCTGTGCACGGGACTGCGGCCCACTGGGATGGAGGTTCAATTCCAGCAGTGGCTCCACAGGAGCAAAGCCTGGGCCTCCTACTCCCACCACCAGAGGGCAGTGATGCCCCCCACCCCATAAAATGATGATGGGAGCATATGTGTAAATGCGCTTGGCACACTGGATGAATGTATGGATTGTGATAAGAGATGTAAGAGTCCCTAATAAAAGTATTAAGAAAAAAAAAACGAGAGTCTTTACAGAAACCCAAAACAATGAACAATATGTGTGCTGTCAAACAGTGGTGCAGTGGTTGTGCTTTGGGCTGTGATTCTTACAGTCAGAAGTTTGAGACTGCTCTGCAGGAGAAAGACTGAAATTCCTATTTCTATAAGCAGTGACAGTTACATAGTGACCCACAGGTGTGACTCTGAGCGTGTTGGTGTTTTAGACTTGAAATTTGTATTGAAAATATTTTTAAATGAGCATAATTATATAAAAATATAATTGTTTAGTTAAGCCACTGTGATAGTTAGACTGTGTAAACTTGGCTGAGCTAAGATTCTTTGTTATGTGAGAACACAATCTGAAAAACTTCATAATGAAAATGCTTTGAGAAGCCCATGAGTAAAAAGATTAGGGTGGATGTCACAGCCTTGATGCAGTTGAAAGGAAATTTTCTCAGGACTGATCAATTTCCCATATAAGTAAATCTTATGGCAAAACTTGCTGAGTTTTGCTGAGTCCAAGTCTTGTATCTGACTCAGTAACCTCTATTTCTTGTAACTTGGACCTGTCAAATGTTTTGTCAAACTGGGGAGCAGTCAGCCTTCTGCTATCTTACCTGCCACCTGCCAACTGTGAATTCATTCACCTTTCAGTTTCAAGCCTGACCTACTTACCTTAGATTAGTCTAACTCTGCAGTTCAATATTAACCTGTGGTCTTCCTTCCAATTATGGGGTTCATCATCCTCCAATGATATATGATTCAAGGAAAGCCTACAGCTGAATATTTGACTCATTTAACTTGGATTCTTGATATAAATTTGTATCTCTGTATAAATAAGCCAGACTGACATGCATTTCAAGAGAACCATACCTAACACTGTAACAAATTAGTTTATGTAAGATGTGAGCAAAATACCTAGACACAGGAAAGGAATGGTCAATTTTACCCTTATTACACTGATGGTAAGCATTATCTTTACATGTTGGCATAGTTTCCTTCATTATTTGTTGTCTAAACTTACATTTACTTATGCTAGAACAAGAAGAATTAAAAGTGTTGACCAAGTTTACAGAGGAAAGACTATTACAATGTGGCTATAAACCATAAAACTAGAGTCTGTGTAACCAGATGAGTGTAAAAAAGGGAGAGCTGATAACATTGATAAACGTATAATTCTACCCGATGTGCTTAAATAGCAAAATTGTATTTGAGTGAATATATTGCGTTGTGTAAGATATGGCAAAAAAGAATAGGGATTCCTGAGGGGCATGTTGGGGGACAGAGGTGACACAGGGCAGCCGATATGAAGGGGTTCAAGAAAAAAGAAACTGTTTTGAAACTGATTGTGGTAGCAATTGTACAAAACTGTTTAAGGTGATTGAATGATGGGACGTCATTCTAGCTGTAAAAGCTCCCAATAAAACATTTTTTTAAAAAAGAAGACCAAATGGAACTGTGACATACATATTTATTTCCATTCATTCCCTAAGCTTCAGTCATTGCATGATTTTTTTTTCTGAATTCCAGTAGAGAAGTGAGCAGTTGTGAAACAGTATTAGTACAAACATTTCCTCAGATGTTATTTCAAATGAAAATACACATGGACTAAAATGCTTTGTGTTACATAAGAGGACAGAATAGAATAGGTTGACAGTAAAATAAAAATAGATTATTTAGTATTTTCATGATAGTCTTCACACATCCTACCTTCTTAGATCTCTTTTGTGGGGAGGTCCCAATGCAATATATGTTACTAAGAGATTTTCTAGATAATCCCTGCCCCACACTTTATTCACATGGATACATAAAACCTAGGGTGGTTCTCTGAATTAGCCTGAGTAGACTAAAGTAAACAAATCATAGACACTCATATGTATAAGAAAGATCTTTATACGTAAGAGCAATTGAATATTGAGAAAATGTCTCTGCCCAGTCCTTAAGGCTATGCTTAATAGACTTGATAAAAATGCTTGATAAAAATCTATATATTCCTCTTCAGACTCCAGAAACACATTCAATGATGCTGAATGCACGAAGATCATAGGCCGGTGGGTGGGAAGTCTCATGAATCCAGTGGCATTGTAAGCATCTCAGCACTGGTAGGGCTCTCCACGTGGCTCTTGTAGCTCAAGGCCTCTAAAGTAGCTGCATGTGTCTTGCTAATGAAAATGTCTTGCAGGGAGTTAGCTTGTGTCTCACCTCCAGTGAACAATTTATCTTCTTAGTGCCTCCCAGTGAAGTCATCAATCTGTAACCTGATTGACAGGCTAACCACCGGCTTCATTCATAAGTCTCAAATTGATGATCAATTATGTAACTACCATATTCTATTTTATGTTTTTATGCATCACAAATATGCAATTAAATAAATATCCCAATTCTCAATGAAATGTGCTTTAAAATAGTCAGTGTTTTTCATTCACATTCTTTAATTCCAAGAGGGAAGAACTTCATCCTTTCAAAGGATTTTATGTCAAAGACATAAAGGATTTAATAAATTGTGTGGCAAAGAGAAGTTCTTTAGAAAAAAAATGATCTGACTATAAGAGTGACATTCCCAGTATAAATGAATTTAATTATACAATAAATAGATCCTATTTTAATGAAATTTTGACTTATAAAGTATTTCTTCATTTTCTAAAATTTTTAGGTCACATTTATAGACTTGTAGGAGTTAGTAATTGAAAGTACTTTGTTGTATCATAAGTGAATTAATTGAAAAAAGTATTTTTATAAAAATGCATCCTATAAATCTGTTAGCAATCACTCAGCAATGAAAACATTAAACTGATATCTATAGAAACATGGATTAATCTAAAGCATGATAATTAACAGAATAGAGATGTAAATCAAAATGCATTTCACCTGAATTCCAATTCATGCATACTCAAACCCGATGCCGTCAAGTCCTTCCACACACAGCTAGCCTGTATAGCAGTCTTAAGGTTGTAAGTCTTTACAGGGACATGTAGACACCATCGCCGTTCTTTCTTGAGTGGGCTGGTGAGTTAGAATCACTCACTTTTCTGTGAGCAGTCAACCATTGCTCAACAGTGTCACTCACACCAAAACCCACCTCATTGCCACTGTGTCCATTTTGATGTACGGCAACACTAACGGATCGGGTATAACTACCCCTTTGGGTTTTCGAGACTGTAACACATTTGGGGGACTAGAAAGGCTCATCTTTATCATGCACCACAGCTGGAGATCTTCAGGTTAGCGCCCAATGCACAAGCGGTACACCTTGGGGGCTCTTCAGCATCACTGCTGTGGTGAATGTTAGGTGCGTAGAATTCATTCTGACACACAGTGGTCCTGTGTGCAACACAGGGAAACACTGCATCATTCTATGCCATCCTAAATTGTTTTCCTCTATGATCCCATTGCGGCTGTCACTGTGTTCATCCATGTCATTGAGGGCCTTTCTCTTTTTTGCTGATCCTCTACATTAATAAGAATGATGTCTTTCCCCAGTGACAGATTTCTCCTCACATGTCCAGTGCATGTAAGAGGACTCTTGCTATCCATGCTTCTAAGGAGCATTCTGGCAGTCGTTCTTCCAAGACAGATGTGTAGGTCTGCTTTACTAATGGTTCTTAATGTATGCATGCTTGGATTTTTCCAAATAAAACTCATTTATAGATGTCTCTGTATTATTGGATAGCTGCAGACAAATTACTTCAGTTAAAACTTAAATATAACTAGATTGTGTTCGAAAATATAACTAGATTGTGATTTTTTTTGCACCAGTACATTGACCAGTAACTGCCAGAGATTCAGGATGGAATCAGAAGATGTGTGAAAGTAATATTAATGCCGATGTCAGATGAGCCTTGACTGAAAGCAGATGCTTATTTTTTCCTTAACTCTACCAAGATATTTGACTGTGTGGATAATAGAAAAATAATTGATATCTTTGAGAAGAATAGGAATTCCAGAATACTTCATTGTGCCTATGTGGAAGTTAAACATGGACCAAAAGGCAATTGTGTGAACAGAACTAGGGGATAATGCATGGATTAAAATCAGGATAAATGTACCTCTGGATTGTAGTCTCTCAATATATTTATCCAATCTAGCTGCAGAGCAGGTAATCAGAGAAGTTGGATTATATGAGAACAGTGGTAGCACCAGGATCAGAGGAAAGCTTATTAACAAGATGGCATATGGAGATGACACTTTGCTGGCTGAAAATGGGGGCTTGAAATTCTTGCTGATCCAGATCAAAGATTGCAGTCTTCAGCATAGATTACAACTCAATGTGAAGAAGACCAAAATCCTCATCATGGGACTGAGAGGTAGCATGTTAAGGGGTGAAAAGTTTGAAGTTGCCAAGGATTTGGCTTGTTTAGATTCACAATCAATGTTCACGGAAGTAACAGTCAAGAGATCAAAAGACACATTGCTTTAGGTGATTCTGCTGCAGAAGACCTCTTTAAAGTATTAAAAAGTAGAGATGTTACTTTGAGGATGAAGGTGCTGCTAACCAAGAACATTGGTTTTGTTAAAAGGACAAATATATATTTTTTGAAAGAAGGACAGGCAGAGTGCTCCTTAGAGGCAAGAATGGCGAGATTTTGCTCCAAACACTTTGGATATATGGTCAGGAAGGACCGTTCCTAGCGAGGGTCATCATGGTCAGTGCAGAAGATGGCCGCGAACCAAGAGGAAGGCCGTTAACGGTTGCAACTGATGCTATAACTACACTAGTTTGCTCAAGATTGGAAATGATTGTGAGGGTTGCACAAGAAGGAGAAATGTTTCACTTATTTTGCACAGAACTGTGACAGATCAGAACTGAGTGGATGGAACCTAACAGCAATTAGTCCGTCTCTTGAATTTCTCTGGAGCAAATTAGACTTTTAAACAAGAAGACAACTGCAGTTTGGTCAAAATATCTATCTCCTTTGTCAGAGTCTTGCCTCCAAGTCCCCTTTTCCAGAAGAGCTGGTGCTGGTTTCCTGATACCCTCTGGCCTGAGAGGGAGGTGTCTGTCTTCACAGCAGTAAAGCCTTCCTTCCAACCTTCAATCAAAATATAGGTCTTGTCTTGTGTCTCTACTTCCAGTTGCTTGAGTTTGTACTTTTGTAAAAAGCATTCCTTTTGTAAAAGCATTTTTGCTTTGCACTCAATATTTTGAGCAAAGTCTTGATTTATTGAGATAATTGCAATGTAAAATGACCAGATTTTAAGCGGGACACCATTGACCGGGGGCAGAGCTGGTGGTGTTTGTTCTTGATTAAAAATTTGGTCTATATGGAGCAACAAAAAAGTTCATAAAAAGCAAAAATAATATTGTAATATATTTGTTTATTTTTAAAAGCCAGGGGATGTTGTTAAATTGTTACAAAGCAGGACATCTGGTCACCTTACCAAGAGAGTTAATCTGTCTCATCAACTTGACATTATAGAAAAAATCCAATGAGTGTTCTTTTTTTTTTTTTTTTTTTTTTGTGGCATCACTGCCCTGGTGGGAGTAGCAAGCCCAGCCTTGCTGCTGTATTTGAACTGTCAACCCTGTGGGCCGCAGTCCCACAAACTACCACTAAGCCACCAGGGCTCAGCCATAATGAGTGTTCTTGAAGCATCATTTCATTCACTGGCTTTCTTTTGGCGTTCTGACAGTAACACACCACAGTATCAGTATTTGTGACCTTGTGACCACTCAAAATTAAAGAATAGTGGCAAGCCCAAAATGTTAGAGGCTGAGGGAACAGGGAGTTTAACATAACGGTGTGGACACAATTTGAAAACGCGAGAATGGAAGCCCCACCACAGGAATGCAACCAAATGACTCAAAATCATACATGGAGAGAGTATTGAAAGGTGTATTTTGTCTATGCACATTTTCTCTAAGATGAAATACATTTCACTTCTTTAATTTAAAATGACTTTAGAGTAAATTACTTTTGGGGGGACAAATTATTTTAAATGTCTGTGCTGTAATTGTGGTGTTTATCAGAAAAAGCTCCCATGCACTGCCACCCATGATGCCAGTTCGAAGCACGACCTGTGGACTTTTGAAACCGTACCTCTTTCAGAGAGCAGAAAACCTCCTCTTCCTTCCAAGGAATTGCTGGAGGGTGCAAAATGCCAACCCTGCTGGTCTCAGCCCAACACGTCACCACTCCCCCACCAGGACTCCCTCTCTGAGAACAAGTCGCTATATATTTTTACTTACACTTATTTTAAAATAAATTACTTTCAATCGAACTATCAATAAACTAAACATTTTAATAATGATAGTGTAAAGTGACTACTTTCTGTATCAATTTTAAAAATTGACATCTAAACAGCATTGTGTACGTGTAAAATACAATTGCCTAATTAGTTGTTAAAGACACAAATAAAACTGGTTAAATTGTAATTATTAGAGAAATGTCAAGATTCCACATCTTGTAGGAATGCATGTTTCACTTGATATCTCACACTGCAATGTATTTTACTCAGACTACAATTCAGTTTTTGAAAATTAAATTGTGACAAAAGTAACCTAAGAAGGATCAGGTAAAAAGATTACTTATCAAAAGAAGTTTCAAATATAATAGATATAATAATTCTTAAAAGAGAAAAATGGAAAAAATGGATGGGCATTTAGACATCAGTAAAAATTGAAAATAGAAATAATAGTATTTATCAAATATTAACAGATTATTACAACTGTACTATTGATTGCTATTCTGCTCAAAAGTCTGTATCCACTACAGTGCTTTATGGAAAGATATTCTTTATTATATAACAAAACTCTTTTCTAGAAGCAATTTTCAATTTTTATGGGCTAATAAGGAGCATATGATCCTTTATGTGATTGTTAAAATGTAAGATAGGATGGTCTGAGCATATACCCTGACATGATGATGAATATCTTTATAAAGTCCAAAAATCAGGAATCAAACTAATTGGTATGTATCAAATATTGCCCCAAATCTTTAAAATTCCAATGCATACCGAGCTTGCCTGAAAACCAAAGGCTGAAGTGCTGCACATATACTTGCCTTTTCCATTATATCTTATCTACAAATTGGATATGGTCATGTGTCACATAAATTTTTGAATAAGAAGCAAGATTGTCGATTTTATCAAAGTTTCATTTGATTACAATGCACGATAGCCGTAAGCACTGGCTTTTTAGGGCTCTTGCTTCAGATAATAAAGATACAGATAAATTATAAGCCTGCCTGCTGCAGAACTCATAAGTTATACTATAACTACTTTGTAGCTGGAAAAAGGAAAATGAGATTTTACATTTTGAATGTGCTTCCTAGTATATAAAAGTTATTAAGCCATGTGTTGGAAATCTTGAAAATTAGCAAGCAAATTAATTTGTCTATGATGGACCAATTTATCGGAAAGGAGTCTGTAAATTTGGGAACATTAATGCTAGGGGAAGCATCATAAAGAAACATGTTCTGCATACTAATAATAGATACCGATCTTGAAGTTACACTGATTCTAGCTTGTGCACAAACTTCAACAAATTAGGGTCAATTCTTCCTAAGTAAATTAGTTAACCACTTCTCTATCCTTTTTTATCATATCTAAAATTATAATGTATAAAGGGTCCATTTTTTTCTCTTTTTAAATTTCAACAATGTTTGCTTTTTTTCCAAATGCTCTTAAAAAGAAAACTGAACAAATGGGTAATTTATAGAATAAAATGAAAAGCCTATCCCCATAGTATCAAGGCAATTCAAACCTTCCAGATGGCTTAGAATTGCCCCAAAGGGTTGTCATTTTTATAAAACTTTACAGGTACAAATGGCTACATCTTTCTCCCATGGAGAGACTGGCAGGGCAAGGACCTTTCCCTGTAGCTAAGAACACTTTTTTAATATAGATTTTATTGGGGTCTTTGACAACATCCACTACCTCATTCGTATTAAACATATTTGTACACAGGTTACCACATTAATCTTCATTATCTACTTGAACCCCTCCAGTATAAACTCCTCTTCCACTCTTTCCTCTAGTTCTTTATTTTTTTAATTCCAACTCCCCATATTTCCCCTCCCCCCTTCGCCTTCCCCATGAACTTCCAATAATTTACAAATTGTTTACTACTTTTCCTTCAAAACTTCTATGAAGTAATAGTATTTTACATAAGCAGACATTCAATATCAAACTTAAAATTAAATATATATAATAGAAACTTTGTAACATTCTTATTTTGTATTACTAATATATTTAATAAATAAATGAGTGCAGTGAAGTCTGAAACTCTAATGTGTTTTCTCAGACAATAGCTAGGAAAAGTGAAATAAGAGATAAAGACACACAATATAAACAAACAACCATGCATGCCTTAATCTGGCACTAATATTGATGCTAGATCAGTGACTGCTTACACTATAATGTTTACATTGAGCACTTGCTCCATTTTCTGTGGATAGTTGCTAAATTACACAAGTTATTGTAATTTCAATGTGAGATCACTAAAAGCAAAGTATTTCCAATAAAATTGATATCAGCATTGTTTCTATTTGTGTGCTATTTGGAAAACTCCTTTCATTAAATTCTAGCATAATGTCCTAATTCTACTCCTAAGATGTGACAGATTCCTGCAAGGGTAGTTTTTAATCATTCTCCTATTTTTCCATTTCCATGGCTATGTGATCAGCTTCTCGTCATTCCTGTTCAAGGACTGACCCATTATAAAAGCCTTACCAAAATCACCTACAAGACATGATTTTTAATTTAACCTTGTTTTACATGCTTCATTCAGAGCAATTAACATAACTTTCAGCAACACTACTTTCCTTATTCTCTATTATCTCAAAAATGCTGAAAATAGACTGCATCAGAAAATAATTTGTTATAACTTTGAAAACATAGTGTCTAAAATGCAAAAAAACAATTGCTAAATATTATTCAAAATTTAAAAGAATGAGCATTTTGAAATTAATTAGATGCCAAAACATTCTCTTGAAATTGATGTATATATTTGTTCCTGTAACTTTTCATATTTCTTTCCTCATTGATTTATTAAAGTAAAATATTTTCTAACTTATTAAATGGCAATCATGTCACTTACTACATATGTATAACATACAATTAATTCTTATAATTTTAGTATGCAATAAATAATATGACTAATCAGTATAAATATTTGAAATTAGAGATTACAATAGCTTGTCTAAAGGAACAAATAAATTTTGTTGACTACATAAGGGGAGGTTATTCACAGCCAGTCATGCTTTTAGCTTCACACGTTTCTCTACTGATTTGACATGAGGATTTTTAAAGCAATAACCAAAAAGGACACAAGAAGGAAAATTTCCAAGCTTTCTCATGTTTGTGGTAACTTATGAAAAACATTGAGAAGTAATGCTGCACAGAGGAGCTGTGGAGGTATAATGGGTAGCAAATATTAGTCAGCAGTTTAACCACTAGGTACTTTGATTTAAAAATATGAGGCATTTTAATCCACTAAAATGTTACAGAAATCCACAGGAACAGTTCTAAGCTATTGTACAGAGTCCCTGGGAGTTTCAACGAACTTAATGGAAGTGGTTCTTTTCCTCCTTTGCAACTGTTGGCAATATATTACCACTCTTCTCCTTCCATGACATACAATTTTGAGGATGCATCAGGACTGAGCTGTGTTTCTTTGTATAAGTCCTATGGCTGTTAGGGCCAGAACTGGCTAAATGCCACCTAGCAGCATCTTTTTCCCATAAGTGGATATTTGTGAAGCTATGGGGAAAGCCTAGAATGGCTTCCATTTTTCAAATTAAACAACCATCATGGTGTTTTAAATAAACAACTGTGTCCTTCATTGATAGAGCTAGAACTATGAATGTAAGAGAATATTATGAAATTAATACACTAGTTAATCATGTGACTGCTTAAATTATCAATGGCTAGCACCTGTTAGTTACTTAGCACAAAAATATGGCAATATATTTCTATAAAGCTTATGCACTATGATATACCAGGGACCAGGCCCCCTTTAATATAGCACAGGATAGGAATTTTGTCACTGTACACAATGGTAGTTATAGGAGGATTGGGTCCCTTAGTGTAAAACATTAAAGTAAAATATTTTTTAACTTCTTATTAAAGGGGAGTTGTGCTAAGTTGCAATATCAGTTTTGAACTCAGGATAAATAATCATGTAATAAAAATAAATACACTAACTGGGCAGCTCCCACGACCAGCAGAGGGCAGTGATGCCCAATAAACAAACAAAAATAAATAAATACACTACCTACTTTTTGCTACCTTAATGGACTATACTTTTAGCATGTGCTTTAACTAATCTGTATATCAGTATATCATCCTTCATGGAACTATTCTACATTCCAAATTAATATACCTTGCTGTACCATAAGTGCAATATATTGATGAAGCACCTAAGAAATTCAGTACTGGTAAAAATAAAACCCATGCAAATATATAAAATAACATTCATTGCCATTCTATTGTGTTCTGTGCAATCAACCTATTGGGAATTTTATTTTAAAAAGATTTTCAATTAATTTACTTGGTCACTTATTTTAAATTAGGATAGTACCCTCAAATGCATTTTGCACAGGTGATCCTTCTGTAACAAATGTTCATAATAAACATTAGAAATATGTATAAATAGACCGTATATTTTTAAGGATTTCTAAGAAAAATATCCTTCACTCTATCTAAATATCATGTGGATAGCATACTCAAACAACCAAAAAATTAATTCAAGCCATGTTATTTCATAAATATTGAAGCTAATTGAAAAATTGACCAGTGGTTACAGATGGATACTATTCTTCATTTTGCTCCCAGACACTTTAATCAACCTGCCAGCATGTTGAGATCAATCAATTGCAGCAGTTGCATTCATTCATCTTTGTCCTGCCATTCATTTCATGGCAGCAATGAGCACGCTGTGTAATTGAATTTGGTTGAAATTTAATATCAGGGCAAACTGTGACATACTAGCTACAGTCAGTTTGATTCAAAAACTTGAGTGCAGTTTTTGTTTTCTGCTTTAAGGGAGAGGGTAGGGTATTTTGTTCTATAATAGTACTGTGAATTAGAAAACTGAGGGAAAGACTTAGGGCATGTCACAGGATGCAGCAAGTGCTCGTATATTCTGAGTTGACAAACAGCACAAGATTAGAGAGGGAGTACAGTAATGAGTTTAGCTCAATGTCTACGGAAAGAAAAAAAGAAAGTTGAATGCTTGGAATCCTTTCTGCGACATATGAGCAATGTAATATTACAGCATTTCCATGCATATTGCCTTATTGCTAGTAAAACTTGTGTGGTGCATAAAATTTCACTGTTTAAAAAATTTGAGACTTTTTATCTTTCACTATCACTATAAGATTTACTGGATACAGTAATTAACATTCATGAAAGCAAAAGTGGAAAATCACATGGCATATTGCATTGGGGAAATCTGCTGAATACATCCTCTTTATACTATTACAGAGCAAAGATGTTACATTGATGGCCAAAGTTCACCTAAAATAGGCCATGTAATTCTGATGTCCTCATGTGCATGTAAAATATGGATAATTAAATACATTAGATCCTAGAACACTGGATCTATTTGGTTTATGATGTTGGAGATGAATCTGTCTCCATTAAATTCCCTTGGTGTTCCCTTCACAGTTCAAAATTTACCCATAGAACATTTCAATATTCCAATTCAAGGCTCAAAAACTGTCAAAGCTCTTTCCATTGAAGTTTGTTGAGTATGTTCTTCCTTGATAGTTTTTTGAAATCTAGGTATTTGCATATTTATTTATATTATTTTAGTTTATCTTCTCAAGCTGTGCTTTGAAATATTCTGTGCCGACTTGTAATTCATCATATCTGCCCTTTACTTTAGCTACTCTATGATTGCAAGCAAGTTTCAGAATCTTTTCTGACATTTACTTCAAACCTTTCTTTCCTTTCTCTCTAGTGACAATTTTCTGTCTTCATGAATGATGTTCTTGATGTCATTCCCCAGCTCATAACACCTTCTGTCATGAGTGCACATCAAATCTGCTCAGGACGAATACACCCAAAGTCAAACTTTGGCTCTTTTGAACTTGTTCAATTTTCCTTCGTCTTCAACCTGAACTTACATATAAGCAATTGCTGGTCTATTACATAGTCAGAACCTGGATTTTTTTTACCTGCTGATGTTGAGTTGTCGATATTGTGTTTCTTCAGTTTCTCTTTTCATTTGTTTAAACAATTTGGTTTCTGAGTTTTATTTTCTCCTGCTTCAACCTGAACTCTACTATAAGTAATTAGTGGGCTATATTCCACAGTCAATTCCTGACCTTACTTTAGCTAATTATATGTGCATCTCCATTTTCTCCTCTAAGAGAGGAAAGAGGTTTTCTTTGTGTGTTCCATCTAGAAAGGCTCATGTGTAGAGTAGGTAGACAATAGCTTTTAAAGTGCAACAGTTGTTGTTATTGTAAAGTTATATCACGTGATTTGAAGTTTTTTTTTTTTCTTCTCAGCAAAGCCGAGTTTCGGTACCTCAGGATTGGGGTATTAGAAAAACATATTATGAAACCTGGGGATTGAGGAACTTGAGAAACAATCATGAAGAAAGAGAGTGGATGCTTGTCTGCCTTTGGGTAACTTTTTTTCTTTGATTAGAGGGAGATCACAAAGCATCACACGGTTGAGGGGGTTGTTTTCTAGAAAGGACAGGATGGTTTAGATTCCTGGAAATTATCTTTATTTATGCCTGTGTGAAAGGAAGAAAATGTAAACGAATGTGATAAATGTAAACTTTGAGCTCCAGGGGTGAAAATGCCCACTCAACTTCTCTGAGACTATGCCACTTAGTCAAAATAGCTAACAAAAGGCTCAGTCCTGGCTTTATTCATCCAGTGCCCTATGGCCATACAGCATATGAAAGGTGTTCTTTAGATGAGAAAGAATTTATTTTACTGTTTTAGGAATTGGGTTTAGGAGCTGGATGCACTGGGTTTATGTGGATTCCTTCTGGCTATTATTATTGTTGTAATATGTGATGGAAATTATTATTGGAAAGTATGAAAATAATTTTCAAGCCCACTGCTTCCAATTTTTAAATTGAATCTTAAGATGGATATAGAACACTCCTTCAAAAAGGTTTTCAAAATATAAGCCCGGCCCAGTGTCTTGAGTGCTCTGGACATTTGCCTTTGAAGAAATTTGCTGAGGGAGCTTTTGGAAAACTGAAAAGATTCATTTAGGCCCTTTTGAAAAATTTTACTGAAAAAGAAGACCAGACAAGGATGTCCCTTGTCCCTGCTTCTATTCAACATTGTAGCAGAGTTCCTAGCTAGCAACATAAGACAGTGGAAGGACATTAACAGTATTCAGCTGGAAAGGAGGAGGTGAAATTATTGCTATTTGCTGAACTCATGATTCTGTACATTGTATATCCCCAAAGCTTCATAATATAAGTACTGACTGCAATAGAGAAGCATGAAAGACTGGCAGGATACAAGATCAACAAACAGACATCTATTGGTTTGTTATATATATTGAAAATATGGTAGAAAAGTTCAAGAAAGTAGTATGCTTCACAATAACTAACAATAAATTAAAATATCTAGAGACATATTCAACCAAAAGCCCAAAATATTTATTAAAGGAAAACCATAGGAATCTACTTCAGGAAACCAAAAGTGACCTCCACAAATGGAAGACAATCCCAGGACTGTGGTTAGGAAGATTCAATATAATAAAGTTGTCAATCTTACCTGAGGCACTATCTAAGTTAAAAGCTATCTCAACTCATATACAACAAACTTCTTCAAAGAATTGGAAACACTGACCACCAATTTCATATGGAGAGGAAAGAATCCCAGAATTAACAAAGAAATCCTCAATAAGAAAGGGAAAGTTGGAGGACTCACTTTATCTGAATTTAGCACCTACTACACAGCCACAGGTGTAAAAAGCACAAGATACTGAAGTAATGACATATGCAGATTATTGTAAAAGAACAGAATACCCAGAGATGAAAACAGCAGCATTGAGACAACTGATCTTCAACAATGGTCCCAAAAGTAGGAGGTGGATTCCTTCTCTAACAAGTGGGACTGGAAATCATGGAAATCCACTTTTAGAAAAAGGAAACAAGGTCTTTACCACATCTTATGTAGAAAAACAAACTCCAGGTGAACCACAGACCTAGAAATAAAACCCTAAATCAGAACCATCAATAAAAGAATAAGGCCAAACCTAAGGACCTTGGCCCAGGGAATACAGAGGCTAAGTGCAATAAGGAAGGGCATACATGCAGGGGAACCTGAAATTGACAAGAGGGTGATACTAAGAACAAAAGAACTGGGTGCATCGAAAGACTTCACCAAAAAAGTAACAAGAGAACCCACATACTGGATTTTCAGTGATGAAAAAACAGAAAAAAGACTTATTACTAAAATCTACAATACCCTCCTATACTGCACAAAGAAGAAAACAGTTAAACACCCTGAAGAAGTGGGCAAAATACCTGAACAGAAGCTTTACTATGGAGGACACCCGAATGACCCACCAGCATGAGAAAATCTAATCATTAGCCTTCAGATAAATTCAAATTAACACAACCATAAGACACAATCTAAAACCCTTGAGCCCAAATCAGAAAATCAGAAAGCAACAAATGTTGGAGGAGATGTGTTAATATAGGAACTCTCTTCCATTGCCTGTGGTTGTAAATGTGTGTGTGTGTGTGTGTGTGTGTGTGTGTATCCACCATGGAAAGCAATCAAGTAATGTTTAAATCAAATGTAAACTGAGCTACCTTATGATTCAGCAATCCTTCTAGTGGGCATATATCCACCAGAGGTAAGAAATGGATGGGGCTAAATGTGCTCTAATGGTTATTGTTGGACAATTCATAATCCCAAAGAATTGGAAATTATCTAAATTTTCAGTAAGATTAGTGGATTAGAAAATTCTAGAACATACACACAATAGAGTATGGTACTTCACTAAAATGCACTGATGATCACATGAAGGGCATCTCGTGGGAAGAATTGGAGGAAATTATGGTGAGATAAATAGCCAATGACCAAAGGGAAAGTATAGCATTCACTGAGATAAATATAATTAGCACAACAGGAATAGAAGAAAAGCCATTTATCTCACACCATAAGAGCTGACCAAATCTAAGGATATACAGACCATTCCATTACAAATTAGGGGGAAATGAGGGACAAGCTAGAAAATGGAGGTAGCAGGGAGAGGGAAATAATCTCACGGAGAAAGTGGGGGCACTAGCCCACCCAGGGTATTGTTTATGTCTCCATAGAAATGGGAGTGTGCATGCAAAACCGCTTCAGGTAAAGAAAGGATTCTAGTACGGACAACAGCTCAAAACATGATATCTCATTGCTGGTGCATATCCTGACAGAGGTCAATCTGAGAACACATAGTGGGAATGAGTACATCTGAAACCCCTACAGTGAGATGAACCAAGAAGGGAAAATAGTTGATCATAGTTGGGAGCAAAGCCAAGTCACAAACCTCCAATAAGCTCCAAAATAGACTTCAGGATAGAAGGGGCAGTTATTGGACCCTGTTCTCCTATCACCCCACCCCAGGACTGGTAAGGAGATAGTCACAAAGGTAACTGGAGAGAACCAGGATTATACACATTTTCACTTTGTTTTTTTGCTAGTCTTCACTCCCCACCACCACCATCCCCCCACACACACACACTTTTTGGTAAATCTTTTGTTTTCTTTTGGGGTTTTCTTCATTACAGTTGGTTTGCCTATTTACATAAGATAGGCACAGAAAGCAAGGCCAAGGATAAAGCAACAGGACCAAAGATTCCTGAGGAACTTGGGGAAGGAAGCGGGGAGGAAGGAGTGGTAAGCAAACAAAATGATAGACAGGAGGACAAGTAGGGAATTAAAATCAACAAGAAGGAGGACATAGAGATCATGAGGGTGTTGGTACAGCAGCATCTATCTGAAAGGAATTATTGAGAGGCAGAAGTGTGGGCATGATGGTGAACCAGGAGGAAGGTAAACAGAAATAGAAATAACTAGGAAACATAGTTATGGATAGAGGTATAAACTTTAGTGTGTACATATGCAGATATATTAATTCATAAAAATAGAGATACTGACCTACATAAATATTTAATATGACAATACATTGAGGTAGTAGATGGGCATTCAGCCTCTGTTTAACCTCTCCTTCAATGCAAGAACACTTTTTCTAACAACCTGGCATTGTGTAATGCTAACCCTTCTGTAACAATTACTGAAGACAAAAGTGGTGCACAAACAAATGTGGTGAAGAAATCTAACAGTGTCCGGCTATTAAAAAATAAAGTGTCTCGGGTCTTAAAGGCCTAAAGTTTAAACAAGTGGCCATCTGAGCAGAGAAGCAACAAGCCCACATTGAAGGAGCACACCAGCCTGCATGATCATGATGTGTCAATGGGATAAGGTACCAATTATCAGAAGACCCAACAAATACACACACACACACACACACACAAACACAGGAGATGAAGCAGAGACCCAAAACCCATCTGTAGAAAATAGGACATCTCTTCACAGAGGGGTCAGAAGGAAAGAATGAGTCAACCAGGATCTAGTATAGCACCGATGAAACACACAATAGTCCTTTGGTCCTTTGATGTTCCCTCACCTCACACTATCATGACCCAAACCTGTCTTTCAGTTGTGGATAGATCTCAGCCTGTACACTGATATAAATAAAAGCTGACAACACATAGAGTTCAGGCCAGCTAGACCCCTCAGGAAGAGAAATGAGAGTAGCAATATAGAAGGACAAGGGTATGAGGAGGAGAAGGGCAGACTCATTGAATAATCAGCACATACCCTCCCCCACTTCCCATACACACCCAATGGGGACAAACTACAGAAGCTGGGGGGAAGGGGGCAGAGAGAGTTCTTGGCGCAAGCTATGAAAATAATAATAATTTAAAATTTACCAAATGCTCATGAGGGTGTGATGGGGAGAGGAGAAATTAAAGGAGCTGATAGCAAGGTCTCAAATAGAAAGTGAATGTTTAGAAAATAATGATGGCAATGTATGGTAAAATATGCTTGGTACAATTGATGTTTGGAATGTTTTAAGAGCTGTAATATCCCTCAATAATATTACCTTTAAAAAATCATGACTGTCTACCACTTCAGATCACAAGTGTGTATGATAGTGATATCATTTGGGAGAAATATGACATTTTTCTGCATGACATTTCTATATTTCACACTCCAATAATTAATGAGTGTTTTCACCCATTTTCTTCTCATTTTTGTTTGGAATATATCAGTAAAGGAAGATTCCAACTGTCAATAGTTTTAGTCACTTCTATATTATTATTATGACTTTCTAAAATATTTGTCTCAAAAATTAGACAGTAAATAATAAAAGGATTAGCATTTTTACTATTGCATCTGATTTATCAAGTACTCAACAATAATAGCTTAACTATGTTTTAGTTTATTTTTCTTAAATAATTTACTTAATATATTTTGCCATTCTAACATTAGTTGAATGAAATAAGAGTTTGCTACCTCTCATAATTTATTTCTAGTATCATTCTAGTGCAGTCTTAATTTATCATATTTAATCTACGGTTTGCATTCGTTTGTCTTCTCAATGACTAAGCTTGCATTTTATACAATTACAAGTTTTCTGGAATTATATTTTCAATATAAGAATCACATTTCATAAGTATGTAAATATATCACACTGCTCATTTCCCCATCTATTTTCTTTAGCTTAATTAATTCAATATATTCTTATTAATTTTGTATTCTCAGTTTTCAAATGTTCTTCTGCTTACCAATTTAAATCTAACCTCAAATAAGCTTTTCTTTTTCTTTTTTTTTTTAAGCTTTTCTTTTTCATTCAATCGTTTTTCACTCAACTTTTTCAGTGCTATTGTGCTAGTCCGGGTAGACTAGAGGAACAAATTTCAGAGACCCGCATATAGGTAGAAGGAAAGGGTTTAAAAGAAATGTGACACTAGGAAGGCATCCCAATCCAGTCCAGTGCAAAGTCATAAGTCCAATATTAACCCAGATGTCTGCAATCAGTCTATAAAGTCTGCTTCCGACTCAGGAAGTCACAGGTCAGTGGGTGCAGAATTCTGGCTCTGGCAGGGGTCTTCCCATGGCTCCTCGCTTCCAGGGCTCAGGTCCATCAACAGCATGCCGCTCCAGCTTCAGAGGTCTGTCTTCATCAGGGCAAAGCCGAGTGGTCTCTCCTCTGGCTCATCCAGCTTCTCAGAGACTGCATCTTATCTTTTCTGTGATTAACTAACTCCCAACAACTGGGGAATATAGCTTCTCATCTTCACAAGGGAAATATCGTGAGATTTCCCAGGAGTCTCAGGTGAAAGCCATGCCCACATAGAGACCTCATCGGCTACTCAATGGCTATTTCCAGGTTAACAGGCTAGACTCCACCCCTATATTTCAATCATAAAATTAACATAAGCAGATGACTGCCACAGCTATATTTTCTTATCTTCATTAATTGAAATTTGGGGCATATCAAGAATATTTTTCTGTATCTTTTTCCTCAAATTACAATTAATATATGTATTACAATAAGATATGTTATACTTTGCATTGGTCAGTATCCAAGGAAATTAAATATTACATTTATTGGTTATTTGTAATGTTTAAGTGTTTTAAAATATGTTTTCATGTTTTTAATCAATCACACATGATGTGTAGATTTTTTTGGAGTCTGAATATAAACTGAATCACTGAAGTACAGAAACTTCTCCATTATCATAAAACTAAAAAATCATATGATGGGGTGGCATTGAGGTTACAGTGTGGGCTTTTTCCTGCAAGACTAGCACTTTGAAACCAACAGCCACTCCAAGGGAGAAAGACGGGTCTTTTGACTCCTTAAAAGAACTGCAGTCTTGGGAACTCACAAGGGAACTTCTGCCTCATCCTATGGATTTGTGGAGAGTTGACATCCACTTATGACAGTGAGACTTCTATGTCTATAGTAAACTGAATGATACCCCTCTGAATGTGCTCTAGAACCCATGAAACTGATGGGTTTATTAATAAGGAATGTTTGCAGAGTAATCAAATGCAGATCTCTATAGTAGACCATTTAAGGGTATGTGTGTTGGTTCAAATTCAATGATAGTCAGCAATATGACATTCCATCAATTAGAACAGAAAAATATGAGAGATGGCTATGTGGAGATATGGTTAAATATTGGAATTATGTAGCCATCAGCCATGGAATGTCATTATCCCGTAGAACTTGAAAGAGGCATGGAAGAGTCTTTCCTAGGGAATCTGGAGGGAGTACTACCTTTCCCAGGCAACAGGTTCATTTCAACTCTGACCATTGCACCTGTGAAAGAATGATTTTTTCTTGTTTAATTAACATTTGTAGTAATTTTTTATGAGAGCTCTAGGACACTAATAAAGTTCTTTTATAGCTTTGATTCAGATAATTGCTACATAGTCATAGAATGCTGAACTATTAACAATATGAGCTTTGGTCTTTATAAAACTCTCTTCTTTGTCCCCGCTTTTTTTTTCACTACCACCTTTTCTGTCGCATGCTAAGTAATTTTGGAGTTATGAGATTTTAATAGTTTTACAGATGTTCCTCCAATTAAACTTTTATGCATGCTCTTCTTTCAAATAATTCATTTTAAAAATGTGATTCAAGTATACCTACTTCATACCAATCTTGATTTCAATTAACCCAATGGAAGTTACTTAATTATCTTGGACTTAAATGACACCTTTCCCCTTAGTCATTGTCCATACAGATTGAAGCATAATGATCCTTCCTGCTTATTTTGATTGCACGTAAATAGCTGTGCTTACACACGTCAAAAAATACCTTATTTAGTCATAAATATTTGCTCTAGACATAACCATTCATCATGCTCACAAAGGTAGAAATTTCCAGAGGGGTTTCATGTTGACAATTTACAGTCACAATTTCATTCTCATGTGAACATTTTTATGTAATGTTTGTCATTACTTTTAAAAGGGCTGAAGTTAATAATGCAACTGTCTATTCAAATATCCATAAATATATATTTATGAACTTTGATAAAACACTTTGATAAAACACTGAAAATTATCCACAAATAGATTTCAACACATTTAAAAAAATCTTTGTAAAATGATTTCATCACTTTTATATAGATTTAAAAAATTTTGTCACACTGTGTTATATAAATAATTTCCTGTCAATTTGAAGAGGAGAGATGGTCACAGCCTCCAGGTAACAGCCTGAGGGAGCCTCCTTATGGGTTTGACCTCTCCATAAGGCGTGACCTGGGAATCTCCCTATGTCTCTTTGCTTTACTTGCCTGTTGGCCAGTCGCACCACTGAGACCTGCCAGAGCCTTGTGATCTTTTCACCACCATTGGATCCACAAGCTTTTGCATTGAACCACCTGTGATCGTCCTGCATTCTGTGTCTTTACTGCAGGAGGCTGTGTGAGTCTAAATAGACTTGTGGACTAGTATTAGCCTGTATCGAACTTATGTGCTAGTTCTGGACAGCACCTGGATGTTTGCTGGATATATAACTACACCCACATAAAACTCTCTCTTACACATATATGAGTGTCACTGAATTTTTTTTCTAGTGAAGCCATATTAGCACACAAGTAATTATATATTGATGTAATTTTATAGCTACTGGTATATCTAACCCAAGGCCACCAAATGTATATTGACCCAGAATGATTCCATGCACCATGTCTAAGATTTTAAGGGTATTTTTTCCCCAGAAGAAGACATACTCAACTTTCTCTGATGGAGCAGCTTGTGGGTTTGGACAGCTAATTTCGTGTTTTATAATACAATGCTTACCAAATAGCATCACCAAGACTATCTATATGTACATACACATGTTTGTATACAAATTCACACACACAAACACACACATATGACAGCTTTGAAGAGGTTATGGAAAGTGAAGGGGAAATATATTTGTATATATTAGTCTGGGTAGACTAGAGAAACAAACTTATAAACATGCATATGGATATAAGGGTACTGTTTATATATAAGAGGAATGGGACATTGAGAAAGCATCCCAAACCAGTCCAGTTCAAAGTCATAAGTCCTATATTAGCCCATATACCTGATACCAGTCTATAAAGTCTCCTTTTGACTCACAAAGTCACATGCCAGTGGGTGCAGTCCTGGTGCCAGCAGGGGTCTCCCCATGGCTCCTTGTTTCCAGGGCTCAGGGTCCATCAACAGGATCCAGTGGTGGTAGAAACAACTGAGCGCTGGCAGAGATCTCCACATGGCTTCTCCAGCTTCTGAGGTTTGGTTCCATCACGGTAGGGCTATGTGACTTCTCCTCTGGCTTCTCCCACTCCTCAGATGCAGCCATCTTGTCTTGAATGTAGTTCACTGTCTCTGGGACTAACTCCCAACAACTTGGGGGATAGCTTGTCATCTCGATGAGGGAAATATTGTGAGATTTCCCAGAAGTCTCAGGAGAAAGCTATGCCCACATGGAGGCCTCATTGGCTACTCAATGACTATCTCCAGATTAACATACTAGATTCCACCCCTACATCTCAATCATGAAATTAACATAAGCACATGACCACCACACTATACATACATATGTGTATGTATAAACATATATACTTACACACACTCATATACTATGCTATATATGTATACTATACAAACATATATAGTAGATACATGTGCATATAAATGTATAGATATATAGTAACTCTGAGGTATGTGTACTATAGATATAACCTGTCAAATACTGTAATTTGGGATATAGATAGTTTATAACTATAATATATTATAAACAGTACAGTATGTTTATCTAAATTATTCATCCAGATATTAGTCTAATGTCCAAAATATTAAGTTAGAAAAGATTCCCTTAATACAGAAAAAGTCTTCGCTAGGCAGAGCTTTCATAAAATGCATTTTCTGGCTAGGTGGCATTGAGTTATATCCCTCTGAGTGAGTGCACCCAATGGTTATACCCGGGAAGTAGACTTTTTGATCAAAGTAGTTTCACTCAAAACTTGTTTTTTGTTAGGGCTGATTTAGGAGAACAGTGTGAGGCTGTGAAATTTTGTTTCCTGCTCAGGAAAAATGTTGCAGAAAGTGTTGTGATGTTGAGCACAGCTTTCAAGGACAGTGCTTGTGGTGAAACTCAAGCATTTGAGTGGTCTGACACTGTCCCTTCTCATTTAAAAGTGAAAATTGAGCAGAATGCATAAAGACAATGTCTTATGACTTAATGTGCAAGGATTCACATATACAAGATTAATGGCATCCAATTTGTTATCAAAAGGAACATTTCAAGATATATCTTCAAATACATTACTGCCTCTTGTAGACGTGTGTGGTAGATGTGTGTTTCATATGAATGTGTGTGTATATATATATATAATTTACAATAAAATCTAGTTAATAGAAAAATTATTCAAATATTTACACCAAATGAAAAAACTAGTTTTGGAAACTCAAATCAGCTATATCAGTGAGAAGAGACAGTGGAGAGGTATAATATCACCGCCAAACAAGTGACATAAGTAGACTAAGGAATAGAATATCAATTTCTTAAATGAAAGTTCATGTAGAAGCTAAAGAAAATAAAATGTCAATTTTAGCCAAAATACAAACATGAATTTAGAGAGCAGATCAAGAACATATTAAATACTGAACACAAATGTCCAAAGATCTGATTCATTTGGGTAGAGGGTGATATTAAGAAAATTATACAAGAAAAATTAATTAAAAACAACAAAAAGATAAAAATGAACAAAAATTAGGGTAGAAACAGAGATCAAAATAGATGTGAAAAGAGACCAAATCTTTTTCTTTAACTATGAGTTGAGAAATTGAAACATACTCAACATATACAATGGTGAAATTAATTTAAAAAATCAGTCTTTGATAGCAATATTGAATTATTCTTTTTGCAGAATATTGAATGATGCACAAAGCTTAAAAATATTGAAAAATACACAGAATCACCATCCTAAAAAAATTGGTCACACTGGCTTGGTGGTTCAAATCCAGCAGCAGCTCTCCAGGAGCAAGACTGGGCCTCCCACTTCCACCATAGGGCAGTGATGTCTAAAAAAAAAAATTGGTCATTGCTCAACCATTTCAGAGGTAGTATATAATCAAGAACAAATTACATTGAATGAAAAGAATAAACGTCATTGAAATTTTAGCAAAAAACAAGGCCACTGGTATTGGCAAAATACCAATTGAAATGTTCCAATAAAGTGACAAATCACTATAACAACTCAAAAGCTTCTGAAAAGAAATGTGCCAACTAATTGAAAGAGGTTTGTGTATTTTCCCATTCCAAAGCAAGGTGAGCCAGAGACCTGATTTGGGATGTGAACGGCAGACTCTGAGATGTTCCTAAAAGAGCTGAGGCTGCCATTATGCGCAAGAGCCACATTGGCTGCATACGTAATATGTACCATGACCTGGCTGTATGCTAAAAGATGGTTTAACTGGGGACACCACACTCAAGACTGAATTCAAACACTGAGCATCACATTATCTGAGATGGACTTGGTCGTGGGAGTAGAGAGTGTGTGACCTTGGAGCCCAGTAGTATCAAGACCCAATGGATCAGATATCTGGCAAAATGAAGACCTAGGAATATATGCCTCACAGACCCTCGACAGCAGATACCTGATTAAACAAATGTAGAAAGAAGATCCTGAAATGCTGAATCTCTTAGGAAAAGAAAGATAAGTGAGCAAAATAGCATCACATTAAAGCAAATGGTAGATCCCACACACAAAGAGATGAAACCAACTAGCAGATTCTCTGGTGGCAGATATGAGTGTAACCAGTCTGTCCAGAGTACAGAACAACTTCTGGCTCTTGACAATTAGAAGCTTTGCCCAACTGCATACCTTTTAAATTCCCCTTCCTGTTTTACCTAATCATAATAATGTCCCTCATGGTTGCTGAAGACAAAATGTGTTATGATTTCATAATCTCATGCCAACTTGTATCCAGTAGTAGAAAGTAGGATGGACAATTGTCCATCCCCTCTCAGAAGGCCCAAAGGAAGGGGCAAGTCAATCAGGATTCAGTGTACCAGTGAAACACACATGTCTCTAGTTATATTGTGTGTCCTCCCCCAGTACCATGACTCCAGTTCCACCTTACAAATCTGGCTAGACCAGAGCATGTACACTGGTAGAGATACGAGTTCTCAAAACACAGAATCCAGTACAGATAACTCCCTCAGGAACAGCAATGGGAGTAGTGAGAATCTACGGGTAAGGAAGATCAGGGCAGAAGGGGGAGAAAGAGGAAACTGATTGCAAAGCTTGATGTTTAACCCCCACCCCCACTCCAAGGAGAATGCAAAACAGAAATGTGGGGGAAGGGAGACAGCAGATCATGTAAGACATGAAAATAATCATAATTTATAATTTATTAAGGGTTCAGAGGGTAAGAGGGTGAGGGAAGGAAAAAATAACAGAGGAGCTGATACCAAGGGCTCAAGTAGAAAGAAAATGTTTTAAAAATGATGGCAACATATGTACCAATGAGCTTGATGCAACTGATGTATAAAGTATTATAATAGCTGTAAGAGCTCCTTTCAAAGTGATTTATTTAAAAAAACATTCTAACATAATCCAACCACTCCTACAACTCAAACAAATGCACTTACTGGGCAAAGATCATCACCCATTCCATTGTAAGAACAATCTCACAATTTAAATAAAAAAATAGAAACTGTACAAAAACAAATATATTAACCCAAAAGATTAATGCTAAGATATCAGAAATATTAAACATTATAATTTATAAAAGCTTTAATATTAGAAATATTGTGTCAGAGAGTGTTCTCTAGAGAAATAGAACCAGGACACTAGTAATTCTCTTTATATATATGTACAGAGAGACAAGTGTATATAAGATAAGAGAGAAACAGTCAACTAATTTAGCAAGCAGTACAAATTGCTCAGTGCAACTCACTTGCAGATTCAGCTAGAAGATTCAAGTCTTGAGAGCCCCTGAGTAGTCCTCTGTAGAGAAATTCAGGCTATCTGGTCACAGGCAGCAAACAGCAGAGCAGGTCACCAACAGTCAGCCAGATGACAGAGTCCAACAGTCCCCAAGTCAAGAGATGTATATCCCAGTAGCGTGGCAAAGTAGAACTTGAAGGAACCTCAACTCACAGCAACACAGTCCACAATTAGGTGTCCCACGGGTAGTGTTGCTTGGAGGTTGAGACACAGGACAAACAGAGCAGCTAGCTGGTTCAAAGATCCAAAAGCAAGAGAGAGGGCAGGACTCGCTGAGCCTTTCCTATGTTTGCCCTTCGATTCATGCTGTGTGTTCATTGGCTGTGCTGCCACAACAGACCTACCAATCTTCTGTGGCCATGTTGGCATAACAAACCTACCCATTACAAATATTAAATAATTTGAATGTGTAAAGCAATGCATGTGAAGCAATAAAAAGAACCTTAATATTGCCCAAGAGTCAAAAGTATTAGAAGGAAATATTCCTAACAGGAAGGAGAAAGTAACCATTCAAAACTGAAATAACTCATTTCTGCAAATCTATCTAGATAAAATAGGCTGGCTGGACAAATAGTCTGGAGGAGAAAGCAATGGAACTGATGGTTCCAGCAGGACATGGAAGATGGGGAGGAGGGGGGAAAGAGGTGGTGCTGACCATCCCAGGGACAAGGGAACAAGTGATCCAAAATCAGTGGCAAGGTAGGTGTGTGGCCTGATAGGGAGTAATCAAGACTAATGAAATGGAGAGAAATTACTGAAATCCCAATGAAGGATGAGAATTATGGGGGGACAAAAGGAAAGTAAAGGGAAATAGAGGAAAGAACTGGGATGCAAAGCACATTTAAGAGGTCTAAATACAGGCATGGATATAGGCAAATATATTTATACATGGTGATGGGGAAATAGATCCACCTTCATTCACTCATAGGGTCAGCATTAAGGCACCAGGTGGACACCACTCAAGTACTTCTTGAATGCAATCACAATTTTTTCTATTAAATTGGCATTCCTTGATGCTCATCTTCCTGACACAATCACTGAAGACAAATATGTGCACAAGCAAAAGTGGTGAAGAAAGATGATGGTGCCAGGATATCAAAATATATAGCATTTGGGGTCTTAGAACCTTGAAGGCAAACAAGCAGCCATCTATTTCAGAAACAACAAATCTTACATGGAAGAACCACACAAGCCTGTTTGACCACTAAGCATTGAAGGGACCAGGGATCAGGTTTCAAATAATTTAAAACTATACCATTATAAATGAGGGAGGGTGCAAATTGGGGAACCAAAATACTTTGCATACAACAGATGTATGCATGGTTTGTGCTAAGAGTTGTATGAGACCCCAATAAAATGATTTTTAAAAAGGATCTGAAGTAACTCTAAATAGGATATAATCCATAAGAAAATACTCATGGAATATCATAATTAAATTAACCAAAATAAACAAATAAGAATGGGCTATGGATAAGCACAGCGTAATCTACAAAGGAAAGTTGTTAAGAGTAAATTATAATTTTTCAGCAGAAATTATGTGGGTCAGAAAGCAATCAGATAACATATATACTTACACACTTATGAGTGTCTCTGGATTTGTTTCTCTAGTCAACTTGGGGGAACACAGTGGGTAAAAGAGAGATGATAACAGGAAGAATTTTTGGAAACTGATCATGGAAACAATTGTACCATACTGGTTGATATGATTGAACTACGGATATATATACACACACATATATACATATATACACACAGGCACACACACAGGCACACACATATATCATATATATATACATTTAATAATAAATTTCTAAAAAATATCTCTTGAAAGAAGTACAGTCAGAATTCTTCTTAGAATCAAGGGATGGCAAGAGTCAATCTCATGTACTTTGGACAGAGGTATCAATACAGACTAATATATGGGGAAAAAATCATGCATGATGTTACTCTGAGGACTAAGATGAAGCTGTTTCAAACCAGAAAGCTCCTTGGAGTGAAGGATAGTTGTGGCAGTCATGTATTCAGGATGTCCATTCATGATTGAGATGTAGGGGTGAATTCTAGCCTTTTAATCTAGAGATAGCCATTGAGGAGCCAATGAGGAATGTATGTGGGCAGGGCTTTCTCCTGAGACTTCTGGGAAATATTGTGATATTTAACTCATGAAGATCAGAGATCATCTCACCAGTTGTTAGGAGTCAGCCTCCGAGAGGACGGACTATGGACAAGAAAAGATGGCAGCATCCGAGGAGCTGGATGAGCCGGAGGAGAAACCACATGGCCTTACCCTGATGGAACCAAACCTCTGAAGCTGGAGAAGCCATGTGGAGACCCCTGCCACTACTGAATTGCTTCTACCACCACTGGATGTTGTTGATGAACTCTGAGTCCTGGAAGCGAGGAGCCATGGGGAGACCCCTGTCAGCGCCAGGATTCTTCACCCACTGACCTGTGACTTCGTGAGTCGGAAGGAGACTTTATAGACTGGTATTGGGCATATGGGCTAATATCGGACTTATGATTTTGAACTGGACTGTGTTGGGATCCTTTCTCAATGCTCTATTCCTCTTATATATAAACTTTACCCTTATATTCATATGCGTGTCTATGAATTTGTTTCTCTAGTCTACCCAGACTAATACATTAGTAATACTTCATCTCATGCATTTAAGAGATATGATCAGGAGAGGCAAGTCCTTCTTGTATCTTTGCACAGGGACAGGAAAAATTGGAAGACCTTCCACAAGTGACAAGGTGGCTGCTACATTTTGCTCAAACATAAGTACAACTTTAAGGATAACAGGATCATGTGTGTGTTTCTTCCTGTTGTACACAGGGCCCATATGAGTCAGAAGCTACCTAAGGGTACTTACCCACAACAAAGTAAAGAATGTCATCAATATGAATAATTGACATAGTGGATGAAGCAATGATATCAAATATGAAAATAACTGTAAGGGCATTACAGGATCATGCAATTTTTCCTCCACGTGAATAGGATTAATATTAATCACAACCATCTAGATGGCATATATCAGTATCAAGAGCAACAATATTAGATATATATGTATATATATATATTTCCTTAATTTGTTGAATTTCCCACAACCTATATACAAAATCAATTACTTCTAAAGCATTCAGTTAGCCATATTATTTCTTAATTTGACTCCTTTCAGTTTCCCTTTAAAGTATCTGTGATGTTTAGGGTTTCTGTTAATTTGACATTTGTGGGTATGAGTAAGGGCAGAACCTAACCTAATAATCAGGCCAGAGCCTGGTGACTCCTCCTTGGACGTAACCTATTGTATAAGAGAGAATGACTAAACAGGGTCAAATTCTCCTTGGCTCTTTACCTTCTGCAGGAGATGAATCTTGCATGTGGTTCCTCAACCTCGTGTTGTGTGACCTGGGGAATCCCAGCAGCAGTCAGCAAACTACCTAGGATAGATTCTTTTTTCCCAACTTTGGATTCATATCTATGGACCCATGTGACCTTTGCTGTCTCTACTACAGCTTTCTGCTTCCTCTTAGTGAGCTTCCATGAGTAAGGAAAACCCTGACTTGAGTTGGGTGAGTTTTATTTATTTCTACAACAATGTAAACTATTTCTTTATGTAAATCTCTTTCAAAATAAGAGTCACTGTTTTTTCTTCTCTAGGAAACTCAAATGAATACAATATTGTGTGTGTGTGTGTACATTAAAGAGAAAGTATGTTTGTTAGAAATTTTATATATTACAGTAGAGATCTTTTACGTTCTTTACCCAAACCCATAATTAGTATGACCTATCAAAATAAAATAAACATGCCATTGGCTGAGCGCTGGTGGCGCAGTGGTTGTGTGCGTGACTGCAGCCCACAGAGTTGACAGTTCAAATCCAGCAGCAGCTCTCTAGGAGCAAGGCTAGACTTCCTACTCCCACCAGGACAGTGGTGCCACAAAATATAAGAAATAAATAAATAAATAAAAACATGTCAGTGGTGTGAATACAGCAAATGCTAATTTGGATGTGAAAATGTGTCTGTGATAGCAAATGATTTATAAAACTGGTTAGATAGAGCTGTTTCAAGATATGTACAATAGCCATACTTGAATATACTAAGTTAACCTATTAAATTAAGTAATTAGGTTTAAGTATTAAATTGTTATTAGGTTACATAAATCTCTTTAGAAATTTTTGTTTCACAAAATGCCCTTTTTATTTTGTAGTCTATATGTGATCCAAACAAACAAACCAAATAACCAAAAATGCAGACCACTACCATGAAGTCTATTTCAATTTTGAACGTGCAAAAAACAAAGTAAAATAAAAATGCTGTATATTATTTCTACTAATTCTTGAATATTATCATCTGATTGTTAGATATTTTAAATATCTCTAGTTTATTTACACGTTATTTTAAAAGTGGGATATTATATTGGTTCCATTGTTATATTTTTTACTTACCTTTAGAATCTTAAATGATAATCACACGTGTTGAAGTGTTCTAAACAGGGATAAATGTTTTACTTTAATACCATCGTTATGTGTCATCTGAGATTCATGGCATTACTGCTACCAATTCTTTAAAGCTGTCACATTCAGATTTTCTAGATGATTAGGAATTACTCTTCTGTGGCTGCTGTTGTTTGGAAAGTGCAGCTAACCAAAGCCTATCAGCAGAGGAGAATGATCAGAAAATGAGAGGTCAGACACCATTAAATGTAGGAAGAGCTAGAGTTTGAAAAATAATTTTCATCCATTTTTAAGAGCTAGATATAAACTTCTTGTGTATAAGTTTTTAAAAGCAATACTAGTTCAAAACACTGGGGACAAAATTGACACATGTTTTTAGCAAGCAGATGTGAAGATAATGTGATACCTGTATACAATTCAAACATTTCAAAGTACTTGTTATTTCAACAAATTTGAAGGATTTTGTTGAATTAAATACAGAATGATTATCTAGGTAGGGTGGTGTGAAGTAAAATTTCTTAAATGACTCTTTGATCCATAGTTTTATGATGTACTATAAATTCCATTTGCATTCTTTTGGTTTAGAGAAAGATGGAACTTTTTATTTCCATAAAGAGTTACAGTTCTGGAAACCAGCAGAGGCTGTTTAACCCTCCCCTATGTCGTTGCTATGAGCTAGCATCAACTCCATTCCATAAACTTTTTTTTTCATAAATGCTTGTGATTATCATCTCATTTTGTAGGAAATTGCTATTATACTAATAGGCAGGATTAAGGTAGGATATATACTGACTCTCTACCTTAACCAAACCCAAACCAAACTCACTGCCATTGTCTTGATGCCCATTCATAGCAACCATATAGGTCATGGTAGAATGGTGTCTTGTCTGCGAGTTCCTTAAACTGTAAACTATATAGAAGTAATTATCTTCACCTTTCTTCTGCAGAACAGCTTGTGGTTTTGGACTACTGGCCCTGAGGTTAGCCACCCAATTTGGACCACTCCACCACCAGAGGTAAGTAACCACCTTTTACCTCCTTGGGGAAATTATCTGTTGAAAAATAAGTCACACCTCCATTTTTGGGGAGCTGTATCACAAATAGGGATAATGAGGATTGCTGGATCCAACAAGGAAGCAAATCCTCTTCATTTTCGGCAAGCCAAGATGTGTCATCTGCATATCAAAGGTTATTAATAAGCCTTTATCCAAACCCAATATCACATGCATCATATAATTAGCATGCAGATTGTACAAATATTGTGTGAGGTCTTTGAGTTTATCCTACCTGAAATTTTAGAATATTTCAGAAGCACTCTACTGTATTGAAAACTAATAACAAAGATAGAATGAGCAATGAGGGACATTAAGAACATCATTCATGAAGAAAGCAAAAGAACATTAAAAGACCAGAAATGAAGAAAATGTCAAAGTGAATGTAAGAAAAGACCGACACATGCCTTTATTTGTGGAGTAGGTAAGACACATGGAAGAAATGATGAAGTAAATGACTGAAAAGAAAATTTCAAAGGGCAACTTGAGAAGATAAAGTCAAATACTATAATGAGATGTGAAGGGACTGAGAGTTAGAAGACCAAAAAGGAGAGCATAGTCAGCAAAGCCTAAACTGAAAGAGCTCATATAAATATTAATAACTAGAGTTGCCATCTTGAAAGATTCTGTTGGCAAAAACTGAATGATGTAGGGAGCATCAAAAGGATATGGAAATGATTGATTGGCCATAAAGAAAGAGTTGACACTTTACTGGTTCAAGAGGTAGTAAATGAGCAAGAAACAGTGATACTAAGGGAAGAATTTCAAGTTCCACCAAAGGCATTAGTCAAAAACAAGGCTCGAGAAACCAATGCGATGCCAATTGACATGTTTCAACATGTTTATGAATCACTGGAAATACTTACTCATTAATGCCAGCAAATCGAGGTAATATGTATTTGCTCAACTGAAAAGAAAAGTTACCTGACAGAATGTTATAATAATAGAACAGCATTATTAATATCACACACAAGTAAAATTCCACTAGAAACATACACCAATTATAGCAGTCCATCCACTAGGGGATGCCAAAAGTTCAGGTTAGACTCAAAAGATAAGGTGGAGTGAGGGATAGTATTATTGATGTCAAATGGATTTTGGCTCAAAGTGAAGAATACCAGAAATACTTCCATTTCACTGACTATGCTTTAAGCTTTTAAACTCACTGTAAGCATCAAAAACTATAGGCTGCATTGAGAAGAAAAGGAATTACAGAACACTATGTTGTGTTCATGCAGAACCCGAGCATGGATCAAGGGGCAGTTGTGGAAACAGAACAAAGACTTATTGTTTCATGATTTTAGTATTATTTGTATAAGATGAACATATGTATTTGCAAAAAAATAATACAACAGCAGTTGCAGTAGTCCATTGAGAAGGCACTGTCAGAAAGCCAGGCTGGATTCAAAAGAGTATATGATAAAAAAGATATTATTGAAATCAAATGGAACTTGATTATGTTCAGAGAACACCAAAAAGATGTTTATTTTTGTTTTATTGACTATGAAAAGGTCTTTGTCTGCGGAATCATAGCAAACTAGGAATGTATTTAGGAACAGTGAAAATTCCAGAACATTTATTTGTGCTCATCTAGAACTTGCACATTGAACAAAAGTTAATATTTTGAAATACATAAAAGGCCATTGTGTGATTTAAACAAGGAAATGTGTGTTTGAGATTTTATTCCATATTTTTATATAATCTCTATGCTGAGCAAATAGTCAGAGCATCTGGACTATAGGAAAAAGAATAAAATATCAGGATTGAATGAAAAAACATCATTGAAATCTGTGACATGTAGAATGTACCACAAGGCATTGCTTGATGAATATGAAAAGTACTTGAAGCATTTGTCAATGGTGATAAAAGCTACAGCCTTCAATATGGATTATAAATCAGTGTAAAATTAAAATTAAAATGAGACCAATGGAAAGCATAATGATAGATAGAAAAATATTTATGTTGCCAGTATTTCATTTTTATGGATTCACAATCAAAACTCAAGAAAGCACCGGCCACAAAATATAATAGTTTATTGCATTGATAAAACATTTTCTTTGAATTGTTTAAAATGTTAAGGAGCAAAGATTTCACTTTCAGAACTAAGGTGTGTCAGGTCAATTCACAGTATTTTCAATTGCATCACATGAATGTGAAATTGGATTGTGAATAAGGAAGATGTGATAATTATTTTGCTTTTAAATTATTGTGCTTGCAAATAATTGTGAAAGTAGTATGCACTACAGGAAGAACAAACATAACTCCCATGGATGAGTCTGGGTGCTCTTCAGGAGATAGGATGTCTAGACATATCAATTTGGACATATTATCAGGAGAAAACAATTCCTTGAGAAGGACATAATCTTTAGCACAGTAGAGGTCAACAAAAATTAGAAAGTCTCTAAGTGAGGACTGATACTGCAGCTGCAACAGAGGGTTTAAATGCAACAGTACTCTTGAGTATGGCACAGGATTTGGCAATGTGTTAGTCTATGGCAGTACTATATGATGACTAGATGGTATCTCACAACACCATTTTAATTTATGAAGAAAAAAAGATAAAGAACAAAGAACGATTCCAATTTTTACTTATTTTCCGCCAATTTGACTGTAAATGCTACTGACTTGCTTTTGAGACAGAAAAACCAACCCTACTGCATTTGGGGTGATTTTAAAATATAGGTCCTCTTTATGACCAATTAGAGATGCCCAAAAATTATTCTAGGAATGGAAACCTTTATGTAAGTAGACTGTCTCATTATTCTTATGTGCAGAGGCTGATGGATTTGAATCTTGAACCTTTGGTCAACATTTGAGAAAATTTTCAAGATTTAATCTTATCTTTTATCACAGACTCTCCCAAGAAGTTCATACTGATAAAGGGGGATAAAATGTGGTGGTAGATGATGTAATAATATACCCATGAGTTTTTCTGATCCAAGTTACATTTGCAATGATTGATTTCAGATACGTAATATAATCGATCTTTTATAACCATTATGCTACCAAGGACTCTTCCTAATTAACAGAGACCTGATATGTAACAGAATGCAATATTGACCAGCTCTGCCCCATACTGCTTCAATAGCCACTTTTGTAGCCACAGTATCAATAATGCCCACGAGTTACTACTACCGCTGACTGACCCTTTGTTTTACCAAGGATTATGTCACTCTCCAGAATTTGGTACCTTTAGGTGATGCTCACAACATAAGTGAGACAAAGTATCCTCCTTCTAGAATTTGGGGAGTACATTTCCTTTATAGTCTCTGAGACTAATTTGCTAATTCTTTTATCATTTAAAGACATATTTTATATTCTTTGCCAACACAATATTATGAAGAGGTGTATGTTTCCTTGGTCTTCTGATTTTAATGTCCAGTATTTCCAGGCACAAGATGTGATATTAATGAGGAGGTGGTATAGCCGACTCATGTCTGCCATCAAAATTTAAATCTATTTTCTAAATAATAAATAAATCTTTTACCACAGTGTTTTCTAATACAGTAAATTGCTTAATTGCTACACTCTCACTTTCATTTCCTTTGATTGTCATTCTAAGAAGACTGAATTCTTTGCCAACTTAAATTCCTCAACCATTTGTCATAATGTTCTTAGTCCCAGTTGTAGAGGTTCTGTTGTGTATTCAAATAACTAAGCTTTCTATTGAGTCTTCTTCTGATACCAATGCTGTATTCTTCTTTATGTAGTCTAGTTTCTTGAAACATTTGCTCAACATGCAGATGAAAAACAAATCACCATGTATTCAAACCCTTTGTGCTTTCAAAGCATCTAATATTCCTGGCTCACCCCTTGTTCTGGTCAGTCAATTGCTTTTGGACATGTGTGTATTTTCCACATGAAAAATGAACGCAATTAATTGTTCTAGGTTTGATAGACTTTTTTCTCATAATTTATGCTTCATGTAGTTGAAATCGTTTGTGTAGTAAAAGACTCAAGCAAATATCTTTCTGCGGTTATTTCATTTCTTCCAGTATCAATCAGACATCAGTAATGAAACAGATTGTTGTATATTCTATCCTGAATTTGTTATAACTTAGTAAGTTCTCATTAATGTACAGCAGCAGACATTTTAAAATTATTTCAGCTTATTATGCTAGGATTTGATATAATCATGTCATTCATAAATTTCCACACTACACTTTTTCAGCTTTCCCTAGAATAGAGACTACAAGTAAGCACTTTAAGCATTGCATCTATGTATTGCAGTATTTTGATCTTGTCAAGTTTTAGGGCTTCATTGTTAACTTTTTATTTTAGAACATTTTCAAACTATTCCTTCAATAGCAGGGAACCTTTACCAACCTTTACCTTCTGTAATGGTTGATCATTGATCAATCATTTTCAGTAAAAGGTTGTGTAAAAATGTTCTTTATATTTTACCGTAAGTTTTTATTATAAATTGACTGAAGAAGATCATCAATTTTATCACCAATTTATACACAGAAAAAATATCTCTTTATATACCACTATCATCATGGAAAGGGTAGTGCTTCATTCTTACTTGAATAGATATTTACTCAGGATACGTATTTACTTTCTCTGTACACATTGCTTCTGCTAAAAATGCCATTTGTGGACTTAGAGAATGTCTCATCCACTGACATAGTATACAGAACAGCATCACTTCAGATCTAGGGACTCATTTCAAAGCAAATGAAAAGTTGTAATGCGTCCATGCTCATGGAATCCACTCATGTTACCAAGATCCCAAACATCCTGAAGGGGTTGGTTTGATAGTACAATGGAATGGACGACTAAAGGCACTACAATATTTCAGCAATGTGGAAACACTTTGCAGGGTTGCCACAATGATCTTCATAAGGCTGCATTTGCTCTAAACCAATGCAAACCATATTATACTGTTTCTTCACTAACCAAGATTTTTGAATTCAGAAACCAACAGGTGGAAGTGGAAGTAGCATCACTCACTATTCCACTTTGCGACACACTTTCACATTTTTATTTCCTGTCCCTGCAGTTCTATGATTTTCAGGTCTGGAGGTCCATTAATTCTAATCAGAGAAAATCTCATACCTGAACACATTGAGCTGGAAGTTAAGATTGCCTTCTAGCAATTTTGTTCTACTTTTGCCTTGACAGGTGAAGAAAGATTTTACTATTGTGAATGATTTGATTGATCGTGATTACCGACAGGTAATAGGATTTGTTATGCCTAATGGAGACAGAGAAGAACAAATTTGGCATTCAGGAGACTCTTTGGTATGACTGTGTCCTGTGATTAAAGTCAATGTTAAAGTAAAGCATGCTAATTCTGACATGACTGCTACTTGTCCCAAATCTTCAAATATGAAGTTTGGGGTCGGCCCACCAGGTAAATAACTATGATCAGCGGAGGAGCTTGCTAAGACCATTGGATTTTCAAAATGAATGGGGGAAGCAGGTAGTTCTTAATAGCAGCTACATCCCAATAAGCAGCTGGAGATACAATGATGGTAATTGTTTGGAGTAATTTTGTATGTATGATTCAATGCACTTTTGTTTTTCTGTAAAATAGGGTGAAAATGGGGTTAATGCATTTTCATTTGTAAGCATGATAATTGCATCGTGTTTAGAGTAAGTACATGTTTTATTGTCTTTTAAGGTTATATACAGTTAGAGGTGAGTCTGTCAAGCTAACATGGGTGGTTTGTGATGGTTAGAGTTCATGTTAACTAAACACTCTTAAGTGAAGTTAGGGATAGGGGGAACCTATCCATTATGTTGCGACCTGATGACAACTCCTCAAGTTTGTGACCTTTTGAATAAGAGAGAGAACCAGAGCACAGCTGAATGCTTTCACCACTTTGCCTTCTACAGGATCTGGGTGCTGATTCTAGTGTATCAATCTCATATTCTATTGTCTGTCAATCCTGGGAGCCTTCAACAGACTGCCAACCACCGAGCCATATGGTCAATCTATGAGTCGTGTATGCCTGCATTCACCTGTGCCCTGTTGCATATTCATTTTGCTTTCCATTCATGAACTTCCACAACTACCCAAGTCAGCACCCCCATCCTCCATGTATATTATCTTTTGTGCAGTTATTGTGAATAATATATATATATATATACATACACACATACATATATATATATATATCCATTGTACACTGGAAACTACTTGATTTCTTGTTGTTAATTTTGTATCCTGCTTCCTTGTCAACTCCCTCATTTGTTTGCAATAGGATATCTATGGAGACTTGTGTTTTCTATAAACAGGATCATATCATCTGAAGATGGCAAGAGTTTCATTTCATTTTTCCTGTTTGTTTTCCTTTGATTTTTTTTTGTTTTGTTTTGTTTTCTGATGGTTCTAGCTAAGGTCTCTAGTATTACCTTGAGAAAGAGTGATGAAAAGGGGCATCCTTGTGTGGCCTTCAGTTTTCAATGAAAATACTTCTAGTTTTTGCCCATTGAGTATGATGCTGGATGTCAGTTTTTCATATATTTATTTTATTATATTAAGGAAATTCTCTTCTATTTCTTTTTCCTTGATTATTTTTATATGAAAAATGGGTGTTGGATATTATCAAATGCTTTTTCTGCATCTATTGGTGTGATCGTGTGCTTTTTGGTTTTTGCTTTGATTATGGGGAGGAATACATTTACTCTTTTCTGAATGTTGTACCATCTCTGCATCCCTGGAATGAGTTTCACTTGGCCATGGTGTTTTGTTTTGTTTTTTTTAATGGCCATAATTTTGTTCAGGATTTTTGCATTGACGTTTATGAGGACTATTAGTCTATTATTTTCTATGTTGTGGGGTCTTTGCATATTTTGATATCAGGGTTATGCTGGCTTCTTAGAATGAGTTTGGGAGTGTGTTGTATTTTTCTATACCATCAATTAATTTATGTAGTGTTGCTGACAAGTCTTCTCTAAATAGCTGGTAAATTCTCCAGTGATGGCAACTGATCCTGGACTTTCCTTGGTTGGGAGTTACTAATTACCTTTTCCATTTTGTCTTTTGTTTTGGGCCTGCTAAGTTTATCAACATATGTCTTCATTGGTTTGAATTGATGATGTATTTACAGGAATCTGTCAATTTCCTATAGGTTATCCAATTTTTTTGAATATATATTTTTGTAATAAGTGTTATATTTTTAGATCTGTCGTGATTCCACCCTTTTCATATATTATTTTAGGTTTCCATATGTTTTTTCACTTTGTTAAATTTGCCAGCAATCTATTTTTTAATACTTTAAAGTACCAGTTTTTTGTATTCTTAGATTTATTCCATTTTTTAGTTTGTTTTCCAGATCATTCATTTCTGCTCAGATTCTTATGACTATTTCTTCTTTCATTGGATTTCAGTGGAGGGAATATTTAGCTGTCTTTATTCCAGTTCCTGGTAGTTTTGTTTTAGGGTGTTGATTCTGTATTTTTCTTCACTTTTTTATGTGTGCATTGATTGCTAAAATCTTTCTCTGACTATTGATATTATCATATCCCCAAAGCTTTGATATGTCATGTTAACATTCTCATTTGCTTCAAGGAGTTTATTTATTTACTTTTTTTATCTGATTTTTTACTTAATCATTTCTGAGAATTAAGTTGTTCAATGCCCATGTATCAATCTTTACATTTCTGCTTGTTTTACGGTTGATTTTGACTTTTAAAGCAATGTGATGTGAGAAGATATAGCATCTGAGTTTATTTAAATCTGCTAAGGCATGCTCTGGCTTAGTATATGGTCTGTTCTTGAGAGTGTTCCATGTACATTGGAGAACAATGTATATCATGCTATTGTTGGTTTGAGCCTTCTGTGCTCTACCAGTGTCTATCAGGTCAAGTTTGCTGATTGTATTGATGATCTCTTTGATGTCTTTGTCTCATTTATTTTTTGGCATTCTGTCACTTCTTGAGGGTAGTGTATTGAAGAATTCTTGTATTATAGTCTAGCTGTTCTGTGAGGCTTTGCTTGCATTTTATCAGTCATCATTCATTGAGTTCACATATATTACCATAGTTGATTTTTCTTGGAATACTATTTACTTTATCTTTATTTAGTGGCCGTCCTTATCTCTTATTATGTGTTTGCCTTGATGTCCATTTTTTAAAATAATTTAATATTGCTATACCATGTTTTTTTTTTTATTTACTCTTTGCTTGATTTGCACTTGTCCATCTTCTGATTTTTAGTTCACTTGTATGTTTCTGAAGTGTGTTTCTTGTAGGCAGCATATTGATGGATTTGTTTCCTCACCTGTTCTGCTACTCTTTGTCTCTTTACTAGTTCATTTAACTGACTAACATTCAGTGAGATTATTGATATGTATATATTTGCTTCCATCATTTGTATTTTTATTTGTGTATATATGTGGTGCAATTAGTTTCTTTGCTCTTATTGTATTTCATTGCCATGTGTGGTAGTTTGGGGGAAGCACTGTCTTATATATTGCTTTCAGTTTTATGAGCTTTTGTTGTTGATTGTTTGGCGATAGTACTCCACTGAGTAATTTTTGTAATGGTGTTCTTTTTTGGTGAATTCTTTTAATTTCTACTTGTCTGGGAATGCTTTTATTTCACCCTCATATTTGAATGATATATTTGCTGTGAATTAGATTCTAAGGTTACAGTTTTTCCTTCAAGAATTCAGTTACATCACTCTATTGCCTTATGTCCCTTTGTATGTAGCTGTTCTTATTCTCTTCCTTCTCTTAGAACTTTCCATTGTCATTATATTAGACATCATGAAACCAATGTTTGGGAATTTTCTTTTGGGGTTCTCTCCTGATTGAGGTACTTTCAGCTTACTGGATAACTATTTTTTTTTTAACCTGTAGGCAGTGAGGAAAGCTTTCCTTTAGAAGTTTTGAACACTCGTGTGCGTGAGTGTGTGTGTTTTGTTCTTTTCTAAAAACTTCTTCCTTTTAGGTTGTATTAGGCTGAGGTATGTGGTAGGCTTCTCCTGTTTCCCCAGTCCCTAATCTTCTTGTATTATTATGCTAATATCCATGCTGTGCTGGGGCCTGGGGAAAATGGAGTATTTTAAGAACAAGGATGCAAACCTTGTTTCTCCTAACTATCCCAAGTTGGGTCCACAGAACTGAGATGCCCCTGGGGATGCAAAATTCGCTAAGAGGAGCTCCCTAAGTTGTGGAGAAAACTTACCTTTTGTACTTTTTAATTGAGCCATGTTACCCTAAAAGTTGTCTCCCTACAGCTCGACAGAGTGTGCTACCCCAGATCCCCTTTCTCTAGAAAAGTAGGAGTATGTGGGACTGGAGTGAAGTTTCTGTGGCTTGGGTGAACAGGCATATTTTTGGGGGGATGGAGTGTCTTTATGTCTTTCCCCAGGAGTTTTCATAACATTTGGACCTTGTAGTACACATGCTGGTCAGCAGTAGGGGAAATATGACTGGTTTGCATAGGGAACAACACTGTCTCTGACTATGTCATGCTTGATGTCAAAAAGGAAGCTGTTGGCAGGCATTGTTGCTCCTTCACATTAAGAAACATGTTTTTATTTATCTTTATGTTGGTCATCTCACCATCAGGAAGTGCAGAATAGCACTTTCCTGTGATTTTTCCGGTGGTTTCTGGGAAGACCTTTCTGTGCTAGCTATCTGGTGACTCGCTGACATCTGCTTTCAACATGAAATCAACCTGTATTTGTAATTGAAATGTGAATTAGATTAGTTTTTCAAGAGACTATTATACATATTAGAAATCTGGCTTTCTTTTTTAACATGATAATGTTGACCCTGTAGCAGTAAAAGCTGATAATGAGGTTGCATATTACCAGAGATTAATCTTGAACAAAAACAATTTCAATGGCGAACGGAGTATGCACATTGGAAATTATAACCTAGAAAAAGTTCCCATTAACATATATTACATGACTTTGACTTTTATGTCAAATAATAATAATGATAACAATAGAAGCAAATCATCTAAAAATTTAGCCATATTTCAGGAGCATATATAGTTTCATTTTAAACAAAGATCAAATTCAAACTGTGTTTTGCAAAATAGACACCTAAAGGTCAGATACATTGAAAATGCTTTTGAATATATTTGTCTGAAATGAAGTGGGAAAATGACAGAAAATAGGTTCTTTGCTTCTTTCCTCCCAAAGTATTTTGAAACAGCCACGTTTACTTAACATACACACAAAATAATGCAAAACACTGATAGCTTTCAACATTCTGGTACCTGTTTTCACTTTACTTAGTTCTAATCTCTTGACAGTATTTTAAATATATATTTTGCAATAAATGTCCACAATATGATTTTATATTTCTGATTATATTTTAGTAATTATCCATCTTTTATGATATTTAATAATTTTGTGATACTCTCTAAATGAATTAATTTTATTTAATTTCAAGCATTATTTTCCATTGTATTATTTATTGAGCCTGGTAGCATTTATGAGGTAGTCAATTTTATATAGAATTTCTCACTCAATACTTTCTTGCAACCTAAGAGCAACAAACTATTCTTCTCAGAAGATCCTGAATGGTTAGCTCTATTTCCTAAAGCTACAACCATGAGTTCACAGGAGAAAAAAATAACTGTTGTCTACCAAATGCAAATGTCAATGTAAGATCATTGGTAATAAATAGCATGGAGAGGTCAATTATCCATAACTGCTCAGTTGCTTCAGAGACGACGTGCTGTCTCTTCAGGTCATGCTGTGTTACATAGTAATCGAATAATTTCTTTGCTCTGTGCTATCTTTGGCCATGCCACTTTGTAGAGTAAATCAAACAAAAAATCCATTAATAAGAAAGCAGAACTGGGTGTATGAAAGGAAAGAAATATTCTTATTTTAAAAACAAGGCAAGTTGACTGGCACTACACCATTTTTAATTTTCTATTTAGAAAACAATAGAGAAGAATTCGTGTAAAACTAAAGTTTTTGTATCTCTCTCCTTTCCTTTCCGAATGTGATATTGTTCTTTTGCTATTCAAACAAAAGATGACTCTATAGCACATTTCTAATGCTGAGCGCTCTTTTTCTGAATTTCATCAGAAGATTGCTTTAATAGTCATTGCAAAAACGTTATTTACTGATGCTGTCATTTTTGCAATTTTAAAACACAAATGTATTGATATTTTTCCCAAATGTTAATCGTCTTATTCATCTCACCCCTTCAGAAAAAATATACTTGCAACAAGGCAAATTATAGATTTGTAATTCAAATTTTTTTCCAAGAATCAATTTAACTGTCTTTACTACTATTTAATGAGCAAAGAAAGCAAAGACAATGTAATCAAAACTCTTTCAAATGCTAAGAATTTGTATTTGCTAGCAGTTATTGGATAAATAATTAGTAAATCACCTACTAACTGATTTCCTACTTTTGTAATATTGGAGAATGACAAGTATTTGTATTGTACAATTTTCATAAGACTGACACCCTTCTTTTATCCTCCCAATCACCAGCAGTTTAGCTCTGTACCAATAACACAGCACCGCATCAACAATCCTGCTGCTACAATCCCCTATTTCCTTTTATCTGTACCCTTTCAGCTCCCCCTTTGAATACTTGACAAAAAACAGTGAACACCCTCCTGTTTCACTGCTTGCCCATCAACCGCTCTTTCAAGGGCAATTTCAATGCTTCTTCTCGGTTCACTATGTTACTATTGTTGGTGTCAGTGCCAAGATGTTGATTCTGATTCATGGCCACGTTATATACCAGAGCCACATTATATACAACAGAAGGAAACTCTGACCATCCCTGTCCCATCCTCACAGCCTTTGCTCTGTTGAACACTAGTTTTATACCTATTGTGAGTCTATATAGCTGAGGGTCTCCCTCTTTTTCCACGATCCTTTATGTACCAAGGAACCTTGGACTTGTAGTGGATGCTAGTTGGACGGCCAACCTGAAGGTCAGCAGTTCCAAGGCACCAGCCTCTCCATGGGAAAGATGGGCCTTTTTATTCCTGGAAATAATTATGGTTCCAGAAACTCACAGAAGGCAGTTCTTTCCAATTCTTCAGCATCTCTGTGAATCACCCTCCACTCAATGGCTCTAGATTTGATTGTGATTGCCTCCTCTACCAAGCAAAGTGTCCTGGCACTAGTGTTTCCAGATAACACTTTCAAAATGTGGCAGATGAAGTCCCCCATCTCATTTATAAGTTCAATTATATTCATACTTCTTTAAAGATAGATTTATTTGTTCTTCTGGAAGTCACTAGTATTTTCAGTAGTCATTTCCAACATTAGTGTGCAACATTTTAATTGCTCATTATTTTCAAAATTGGTTCATATAACCTAGAACAATCCAGTGATCAAAACCATTGTCATTATTTCAATTAGAAGCTTAATTCTTTGTTTAGCAAGCTGGCATCTGGATTAACATATAGACTTCAGATAATTAAATTAAAAACATATAAAATGCTTGAGTTAGTCCAGGTAGGCTAGAGGAACAAATTTCAGAGACATGCATACAGGTATAAGGAAAGGGTTTATATACAAAAGAAATGTGACACTAAGAAGGCGTCCCAATCCAGTCCAATGCAAAGTCATAAATCCAATGTTAACCCATATGCCTGCAATCAGTCTATAATGTCTGCTTCCGACTCAGGAAGTCACAGGTCAGTGGGTACAGAATTCTGGTGCTGGCAGAGGTCTCCCCATGGCTCCTGGACCAGGGCTCAGGTCCATCAACAGCATGCCACTCCAGCTTCTGAGGTCTGTCTTCATCAGGGCAAAGCTGTGTGGTCTCTCTGCTGGCTCCTCCAACTTCTCAGAGGCTGCATCTTGTCTTTTCCGTGATTAATCGTCTCTGAAACTAACTCCCAACAACTGGAGAAGAGAGCTTCTCATCTTCATGAAGGAAATACCACGAGATTTCCCAGGAGTCTCAGGTGAAAGCCATGCCCACACAGAGGCCTCATCAGCTAGTCAATGGCCTTCTCCTGATTAACAGTCCAGACTCCACACCTACATTTCAATTATAGAATTAACATTAGAATTAACATAAGCACATGACTGCCACAGACCACCCCTTGTTAATTTTATACTTTCTCATAACTCTGTAACCATATGTAACCCTCAAATAAACAATAAAATAATTTTTATATCTAACAGGATAAAACTAAAATACATTTAAGTCAACATGTGCCACCATCGTTTGAAAATAACATTCTATAAGTGAACAAAACAATAGATTTCCTGTGCCTTACAATTGTAGTTACAAAATATCTACACCTTGATCCTATAATCCTATGAATATACATTCCACCACCTATAAGAGTTTGCAAGACAAACTACTTTATGCCTTCATCCCCCCATTTTGGGTATCTAATTTCTATATTGCCCACTTACACCAACCCTGTCCTCTGAGGAAACAATCATATCTTTCAACATGAAGAATCTTCATTCCAGTTGGAAACTCATGAAGTGTGCATCCATTAGCAAAGTCAAATCAGGACAGGCCATCCATAAAGTCAGCAATGATATGCACCAGTTCACAGACTTAAATTGCTTTTCTTCCTCTGGTCGGGTTCTGGTCAACTCAAGGTGGGCTTTTCCACTTAGCCTCACCACGGTGGCCATTGGTAGCCTTCCTTAGACTAAGGTCCCAACAAATTCTCAACATGCCTAGCTCTCCCATGCTAGGTTATGAACTTCAGACCAGTAAACCCACTCTCGTCTCCTCTATTTCCTGTGAACCAAGTCCTCGGGTGTCAGTGGCAAAAGTCAACCCGGCTCTTTATTGCCACATTTCTCCTGCTTTCACCAACAAGCAGTAAATCTCAGTGGTCACCTAACAAGCATTTCAGCCTTCCACAAGTTTCCTTTAACATTCAGACCCAGAGAGGAGTTATCTTCATGGTTCCAGAATCCTTCGCTTTTGAAGAAAATCACTAGTCAGGATTTTCCAAGGAAATTGACTCTATCCTTCTTTATGGGTCAGTCTGACCTTCTCTCAGACTACAAGTATCCTGAGTACTCCAAAAGACTGGGTGGGGCTACGTTCTTCAGAGAAGTTTTTCCAGATGTGGCCTAACCTCATTTAAGCTCAAGGTGGCATTAATCTCTTTAGAGATGTTTGACGCTAAATCCTAAATCCTCTAGAGGTCAATGCTTGGCTTGAGGTAACTGGATATGCAAACTCTTTCCAGACTTTCCATTAAGCATTTCTATGCATCCTTATAATTACAATAACAGGCATAAAAAAAGTATAAACAGCATAATCAGAAATCAAACTTAATTCTTACAACAGAAGGTCAATACTTATTAAGCTTATCTATATCCTTATCTAAACTACTGTTTACACAAAAGCTTTGCATTAGGTCTCCAAAGGCATCAAAACAAATCCCTGCTTTCTTCCGGCCTTCTGATCTTCTTAACCATTGTCCCTGAACAGAACCAGTTCTGAGACACTTAAATGGTGGCCCCCACCCTTGAGCTTAAGATATACATAAACAGTATCCATTTTATATAGGAACAACAAAAGACAGCTTCCAAACAAAATAATCAAAACTTTAACTTCCCATATTGTTTCCAGAAAATAACTCAGTAAACTCAAAGGAAATATTTGACTTCTGTCTAGCCAAAGAAGTAATAATACCACGAAGCACAAGTCAAACAAGCTTCTACTTTCCATCTTATGATTTGTTCCTCTAGTACCCAACTCCTGGTACCATAATGAGTTAATCCAGGTAGGCTAGTGGAACAAATTTCAGAGACATGCATATAGGTATAGGGAAAGGGTTTATATACAAAAGAAATGTGACACTAAGAAGGCATCCAAATCCAGTCCAGTGCAAAGTCATAAATCCAATATTAACCCATATGCCTGGATTCAGTCTATAATGTCTGCTTCTGACTCAGGAAGTCATAGGTCAGTGGGTGCAGAATTCTGGTGCTGGCAGAGGTCTCCCCATGGCTCCTGGACCAGGGCTCAGGTCCATCAACAGCATGCCACTCCAGTTTCTGAGGTCTGACTTCATCAGGGCAAATCTGTTTGGTCTCTCTGCTGGCTCCTCCAACTTCTCAGAGGCTGCATCTTGTCTTTTCCGTGATTAATCGTCTCTGAAACTAACTCCCAACAACTGGGGAAGATAGCTTCTCATCTTCATGAAGGAAATACCACGAGATTTCCCAGGAGTCTCAGGTGAAAGCCATGCCCACACAGAGGCCTCATCAGCTAGTCAATGGTTTTCTCCTTAATAACAGGCCAGACCCCAGCCCTACATTTCAATTATAAAATTAGCATAAGCACATGACTGCCACATGCTATTTATATTCTCCTACCAAAAACAATAATAATGAAAATTCTGTTAATCAACCCTACTATTGGCTACATTATATCCCCCCCAAATATGTGTTGAAATTTTCACCACTAAACTTTTGGGTATAATTCTATTTTGAATTATAATTTTCTTTGTTATGTAGCACCAGTTATTATTGAGTAGGATTTATTTCAATTTTATCACTTCCAAAAGATAAATTAAATATATTAAAATATGCACGTGAATACAGACATAGCTTACATGAACAAGAATATAATTTGTGTTTCTATTTTCCATAACTATCAGAAAATAAATTTGTGAGCTTTAAGACCACCCTCATGTGGTGATCTGCCAACTGCAGATTTTGATACTGCATGCAAAATTTGATCCTGGGAGTAACATATTACTCTATGTAGATGTGGTTTTATAATTGGGTATTAGAAACTAGAGTAAGATGTTCCATATTCAGAATTTTGGTTACCTTCAATAGCATGTTAGTAGAATTGTAAGGCAATTTTAAAGGCTTAGAAATAGGTGAGAACTATGAGGACACTTCTGTGACCAAGAACAGGATGTTTTTTAAAATGTGGACACCATATTTCATGTTCTCAAAACCTCACTACAGTCAAGTATATTCTGACTCAGTGAAAAAGTAAGACTGGGTCAAACTGCTTCTGTGGGTTTCCAAGATTGTAACTCTTTAAGGGAGTGAGTATAAAGTGTCATCTCTCGTCTGAGGAACATCTGGTAGTTTGAAACTGCTGATCTTCGGGTTAGGAGCTGAACATGCAATCCACTACCTCACTAGAGCTCCATTGATATGCCTTTAACGAAGCTTAAGAAAAGACATGATGAGCATACTCATATGTACACACTGACAAAGAATTTGGCAAATAAATTTGTTGGAATTATGATTGAATGTTTGCTCTAAGGTCAAGTTAATAAATGTTGAATTTTGATATAACTGGAGGAAATTGCCAACATCTTAAAGTAGCAACATGATTTCTCCTTACCATTCAAAATAAAATATGGGTGAAGTGAATTGGTCCATATAAAATGAAGTCAAGGCTTTAAAATATTTTTAAATTCTGTTGGGAAAGTATGCTGTATTACTAAGACAAACTATATTGAAATATTACCAACATTATGACCACACTATCTTTTTTTCAAATATATTATTCCTTGACTAATATCCTTACACATTTAAGGAGCAACTGTTGCAGGAATCCTGCCAATTTAGATTGAAAACAGCAAGATAAGGTGAAATGAGCCCTCTTGGATTGAACAAATGTAAAATAGGAAAGGAGCTAATTGGCTACATAAAAAATAAAGAAAGCAACAACAGCAACAAAAAGAAAGAAACTGAGTTAGCTTCTCAGCTCTTAACCAAAACTATAGAAATGAGCTTGGAGTCTTAAACAACATGCTTGGTTTCAATGGGTGGAGTTGTGAGTTCCTAGATGTCAAAGCATGAGATTACCATGTCATAGGTTTTAAAGACATAGAGAGCATTACCTTAATCTGCAGGGTAAAGTCAAATGAATGAGAATTGAAATAACTGATGATCTATGCAAGAAAAATGGGCACATCATTCAAAGTTGAGTAAATTGCTGCTACATCATAGTATCAGAAAAAAATAGAAAAATAGATAAAAATAAAGAGAAGTGGAGAGAGATGTGCCTGAAATTGGGGCTGTGGCCAGAGTCTAAAGCAGGGGTTCTTAGCATGTAGGTCACGATCCCTTGGAGATTGCCTGATTCATAACAATAGAACACTACAGTTATTAAGCAACAACTAAAGTAATTTTATGGAGGGAGGTCATCACAACAGGAGGAACTTTGTGAAAGATTGCAGCCTTAGGGAGGTTGAGAGCATCTGGTCTAGCGAACCTACCCAGAAGCTGGAAAGGTGGCAAAGGGCTAGAATGTGGGAGGCATAACCTTTAGCCAGATAGGAAAAGCAGGATGATTTCAAGCCTGATGAGCTAATCAAATCTGTCCTTTTGCATTTCAGCCTTTCTGAGTACCAGTGATTTAGATCAATGTTTCCTAAGGAGCGATGCCCCCAGTGGATGATGTAATGACTCATAGCGCTGGCCAAAGCAGATACATAACATTTTATCCAGCACTGGAAGAGGCAGATAGGTAACATTTTATCCTGAGTTATGTGCTACAACTAAAAAAATTTCCAGCATAATACCACGTGTTTGTTTCAATCTGACATGCGATTGTGAACCTATGATTTAAAATGATAAAGTTGAGATTTGGACTGAGAAGATTCTGAATTGGTGAAAACTTTGGACATGATGTGATAGCATGAATGTGCCTACATGTAGAAAGGGCATGGTTTGTGGATGCTTAAGGGGGTATAGTTAGGGTTCAAATTGTACTCCTTGTGCAAAACACATTTTGAAATCCTAATTTCATCCTGTAGATGCACTCTCTTTTGCATATATTTTCTTATGCCAACTAGTTTGAGTCTCAATGTAGTAGTTCTATCTCATTGCTTTTGAATAGTAAAGCAAACAAATTAGACTCAAAATAATGCACTTGTGTAAAGACAGATCCAATGTGAGGATATCAAAGAAATCAAGGAATATCCAGACTTGCTGACAATGAAGGATCAAGTGAACCAAAACCCTCATTTTTTGAGCTTTAGTATACAGGATGGGGAAAAATAAATTTGTCTTTTCACAGTCTCTCAATTTGTGTTTCATAGACAGAAGCATGTAGAAAATAGGAACTGTTCTGAAAGAGGTAGGAAAAATGGAAAAATCTCACTATTAACAGATAAAATGAAGCCGCGGACCATCAACTGTTCACATGTAAATTCTGGTTGAATTTGCAAAAACAATAATAAAACAAAGCCTCCAAGATCAAAATTGCAAACTTGCATATAGCTCAGCAGAATTTTAAGAACATCTTTATAATGGATATTATTCACTAAACATAAAAGACAGAATAGCTAATGAGTTGTGGGATGATACAAGATCAACACCCATGAAGAGAGCAAAACTTTATAAAAAGTCAAGTAATAAAGAAAAGACCAAAATGAATATCAGACCAAATGAACCATGCTCTAGATCATAGAGTAACTATAGCAAATGATAGAAATGATGGCATGAAAGGGTTGAAATGACAATTTCCAAGGACGAGTAAAGAAGACAAAACAAGTATTACAATGAAATATGTATTCCTGGAATTTAAAAAGCAAAAGGAAGGATATGCTATCAGAATGTATCCAACTGAAAGAACTGAAGAAAAAATTAAGACTCAGGTTACAATATTCAGAGAATCTATGGTAAAAAAATGAAAAATACAGGAAATATTAAAAGAATATGAAAAGAATACACAGTTACTATACCAAAAGAGAAAGGTTGACATACAACTTTTATTTCTTTTTTTTTTTTGAAAATATTTTATTGGGGACCCATACAACTCTTAACACAATACATATATACAGCAATTGTAGGCAAAGCACATTTGTTCTATTGATGCCATCATCATTCTCAAAACATTTTCTTTCTACTTAAGCCCTTGGTATTGTCTCCTCCTATTCCCACTCCCTCCATGGTCCCCCTTCCCTCATGAAACCTTGATGATTTATAAATTATTAATATTTTGTCATATCAAACACTGTCTGATGTGTCCCCTTGCCCACTTCCCTGTTGTCCATCTACCAAGGAGGAGGTTATATATAGATCTTTATAATCTGTTCCCCTTTCTACTCTACCTTCCCTCCATCCTCCCGGTACTGTCACTCTCCTCACTGGGCCTAAAGAGATCATCTGTCCTGGATTCCCCATGTTTCTGGTTGCTATCTGTACCAGTGTAAATTCTGTGGTCTCACCAGATTTTTAGGGTAGAATTAAGATCATGTAAGGAGGGCTGATCTCCTGTGGCATACGTGGTTTAGTGTGGGACTGTGACCTGCGGGCTTGGCGGCTCAAATCCAGCAGCTGCTTTCAGGAGCAGCACTGGGTAGCTCCCTCGACCACCAGAGGACAGTGATGTGCCCTCTGCCAAAAAAGGAACTATTTTAGATCTAGAGGGAAGTTGCATATTTCATTGTTGCTACACTGAGCCCTGACTGGCTCATCTCCTCCCCATGATTAGTCTGTAATGGGATATCATCCCCCCATAGATGGAACTTGGGTCCCCAATCTGCACTCCCTCTCATTTATAATGAGATAATTTTTAGTTGTTTGATTCTTGATTCCTTTGCTGTCTCGTGGTCACACAGGATGGTGTGCTTCATCCATGTGGACTTTGTGGCTTCTGAGCGAGATGACTGGCTATTTACCTTCAAGGCTTTAAGACCTCAGATGCTATATCTTTTGAAAGCAAGGCACCATCAGCTTTCTTCCCCCCAATTTCTTATGCACACCTTTGTATTTAGTGATCATATTAGGAAGGTGGGCACGCAATGATACCATTTTTGTTCTTTGATGCCTAATAGGTGCGACCATTGATACTCTGTGGTCATACAGTCTGATGTGCTTTTTCCATGTGGATTTTGTTGCTTCTGAGCTAGCTTGTTTACTTTCAAGCCTTTAAGGTCTCAGATGTTATGTCTTTGATTATTGGGCACTATCAGCTTTCTTCACCACATGTGCTTGTGAACACATTTGTCTTCAGTGATTGTGTCGGGAAGGTGAGCTTCAGGAAATGCTGATTTAATAGAAAAAAAGTGTTCCTGCATTGAGGAATTACTTGAGTGGAGGTCTCATGTCCATCTGCTGCCTTAATACTAACCCTATGAATGTATGCATGTCGATCTATCTCCCCATCTTCATATAAAATATATTTACCTATGTTTAGGCATACATTTAGACCTTTGTAAATGTTGTTGGACTCCTTGTTCTTTCCTAAATTTCCTGTTCCTTTCCTCTTGTCCCACCATCATTATCATCCTTGATTGGAATTTCAGTAATTTCTGGTCTCGTCCATCGACTTTGACACCGATTTTGGATCACTGTTGTTTCCTTTTCCCTGGGATGGTCAATACCATCTACTTTTCCCCATATCCCTATACCCCATGTCCCCCCAGAACCATTAGTCCCATTGTTGTCTCTCCCAGACTGTTCATCCAGCCTGACAATCAACCTTTTTAATAAGTGCTATATGATCAATAACCAATGGTCCTGAAGGAAGAAGCTCAGGTTGTAGTTTCAGGCATTATTGAAACATAAAACTCCAGAAATTAATAGAATAAAAAATGAAGTATTTTAGCAAGCGGATGAAACTCTGGAAGCATTCACTTAGTTGTGCCAAAAAATGTGTAAGACAGTTGCCTGACCAATTGATGGGGAAGATATAGATATTCCCATCCCAAGTAACATGATTCAACAGGATGCAGAAACTGTTGAATAAAATCATTTATATCATATGCAAGGAAAATTTTGCTGAATATTACTAGTTAACATTTGCAACAGTATAATGACAAGAAGCTGTCAGAAATTCTAACTAGATTCAAAAGAAAACTTTGAACAAGAGACATCTCTGCTGACATCAGATTGATATTAACTGAAAGCAACATGAATACCTGAAGTGCATTTACTTATATTTGATTGACTTTGCAAAGCCTTTTGACTGTGTGGATAACAACTAACTATGGACAATCATGAGAAGAATTGGAATCCCAGTACACATCTTAATGCTTTTGGAGAACTGGGATATGAACTAAGATACAGTTGTTCAAATGGATTAAAGAAACACTGAGTTGTTTGAGATCAGGACAGGTGTGTGTCATAGTTATATTCTTTTATCATACTCGTTAAATCTGTATGCTTCTTAAATAAGGGAAAATTTAGGTTATATTCAGCAAAAATTAACATCAGGATTGTAGGAAAGCTTATGAAGACCCTTTGATATTCAGCTTGCACCTTCTTGTTTGCAAAAAGTATGGATGACTTTATGTATTTGCTAATGAATATTCAGAATCACAGCTTTCAACATGGATTGAATTTATAGATAAAGCCTCTGGTGATTTTCTTTGGACATATTCCAGGAATATGAATAGTAATGTGTGGTAGTTGCATAACTTTATGTCAATTTGAAGATATACAAAAGTGTAGGGGTGGGGTTTCACATGTCAATCAGGTCTTAGTCTAAGGTTAACTCCTTGTGAGTGTTCCCTTCTCATAAGGAGGGTCTAAGGAACCTGTTCTCTGCATGCTCCATCTCCCCACCCCTCCCCCACCTACCGCACTCTTCTTCTCAGCCTTCATCTTTCTGCTGACTGACCCTGATGGCAACCAGAACCCCGGAGATGTGTCCATGACTACTGGATCCACAAGACTTAGCACCTGCATTCTGCATCATTGCCTGTGAAGGTGTTGAGTCTGAAGAGGAATTTGGAATGGACTAGGATGTTTTCCTGATATATAAAGCTTCTTGATATAAAGCACTTTCTTACACAGATTTTAGTTTTATTAGATTTGTTTCTCTAGTCAACCAGCCGAACACATCATGCTTTGAAACAGAAAATATTATAAAGTTGTTCATGACAATTAAAGCCTTATAATTTGATCTCTTGTTTGTCACGTTTCAAAATTGTTTCAGGTTCTAATATTTCTTTCTTCCTTTCAATTGAGGTTTTTGAAATGTTTTGCCTAATCATTTTTTTGGTTTTATTTTGTTTGTTGACTTCCTGCTTGTCCTTTGTATGATTCTCTATATATGAAATCAAGAGAGGCAGAGCTAAAGAAACAAGAACTGGATTGATAGTTTCCTAGGGACATGAAGGAGAAGTTGTGGTCATAACAGCAACAAAGATTAGAAAACATGTTCCCACATTGATGTGGCAATCATTACACAAAACTTCTTCATACGATTATACAATTAAATTGCATAGTATATGAAGCAAATGCAAATAAAATTATTTTATAAAAATTAAAAGTAGCCATAAGTGTAATAATAATAATAATGATTAACACAGAAAAGATTGGTGCTGTCAATGATTTCATCTTGCTTAGGTCCACAATCGATGTCTGTAATGAAGCAAAAAAAATAATGAAATTTTTGAATTTGGTGTATATACTGCACAATACTACTTCAAATTTTGAAGTGTTAGAATGTTTTGTTCAAATGTGCCTTGCGATATTTTGAGGACTAAAGTATGTCTATCCCAAAGCAAGATATTTTCAACTGCCCTATATGTGCATGAAAAATGAGCAACGAATAGGACAAAAGAAGAATTGATGATTTGTAATATGGTGCTGCTGAAGAATATTGAAAGTACCATAGACTTTCAGGGGGGAAAAAAGCAAATATGTCTTGGAAGAATAACAGGTACAGTGTTTCTTGGAAAAAAGGATCATGAAACTTCCTCTAATGTATTTTAATTACTGAGAGATATTCCTGAGAATGACATCATGCTGGGTCAAGTGGAAGAGCATATAAAAAGAAGACTCCCCATGAAATGGGTTGAGACAGAGCCTGTAACAATGGGATTGAACACAGTAATTGTGAGGCTCACTCAGGACGGGACAGTGTTTGCTCTGTAGTGCATGAAGTCACTATGGGCAACGATTGACTTGAGGTCACCCAATGAAACAACAAAATTGATATTGCATTTTTTTTCTATAGAAAATTATTTTAAGGTTTTGAGCTACACACAAAAAAAACACAAATTATATATTGAATAACATCTGAAACTAGTGAGGAAGAAATAGTGTGGAGGTCACACCCAATCTCTTCCAGCTTTAGTGGTGAAAATAAATATCCACTGAGCACCAAGTAAAGGTTTATTGTCACAAGGGAGATGTCCGACTGTCCTTGACTGTATCATTCTTCCACCCTATTTAGAGATTACCACTTTTCCTTTCTGCTGGGTTTCATAATTCATTGTAATGGCTACACAGAAATGGCACACAATGCTCAAGATCATAGAGGTTTATTAGGGAAAACAGCAACATATCACAATTGAGGAACCCAAATATTAAGGATGGAGCCTTCTATCCACTGCCGAATCACTTTTAAGCCAGTTGCCATGTGCCTTTCTCTGGCCCTCAGTCCACCTCAGTCTACCTCTCTTGATGTTCATGGGGTGGCACTCTTTGCCACCAAGATGATTCTCTTACACTTAGGGGAGTGACAAAAAGGACTCAGGTCCCCTATCAGTGTTTATCACACTCTCTATGCATGGTACGCTCAAACCTTTGGTGGCAGTTACAAAGACATAGAGAGATAATTCATAAAATGAACCAACTTTTAATATAATATTAATATATGATATCTTTAATATATTATATTGTAAGGCATATATTTAATATATTATATTGTAAGGCACAGATAACGCTTTATAAAAGCAAAAGTCTTTTTTAAATCATTTTATTGGGGTCTCATACATCTCAAAAGTCTTGCTTTGTGATGTTTATTTCAGGAAGATGTTTGTGCTGATTTCTACAATGGGGTGATTAAATAATGGGGTGTTGATTTTTGGCCTGGCTACACTTGCCATAATCCACATTCCCATGCAATCTACAGGATGACAGCGCTGTTGGAATCCCCAGTCTGTGTTCAGAGGGGGAGTCATCAGAAGATTGATCCAAGTGTACTCCCAACTCACACACACACACACACACACACACAGACACACACACTTTTTTTTAAAAAAAATGAAGTTCATTTAAGCGAGTCAATGGGGATATCATTTAGGAGGCTACAATTTGAGCAAATTCTGTGTGCTATGGCTCACTCTGCACTACTCCTTGTCTGTGTCATGCTTTCTTGATATTATGTTAGGTCTTGATATAAAATTCCTTCATATATATATGTATGTGCATATATGTGGGTATATATATATATATATATATATATATTACTGCTTTTATTTCTCTAGACAGCATACTTTATTTCACTGTTTTTCTTCTGTAGGAGAATGCTGTAGGACCAGAAGCTGTTTGATTCTGTTGTGTAGGAGGTGGCCAAACCTGGAAGCTTGTTTACTGGCAACCACTGACCACGTGATCTTAGAAATTTGAATGTAGGGTACGTTCTTTGAATTTTTACATTCTTCTAATACTACTAATGTAGATTTAGCCACAACAGCCACCACTCACCTATGATACTTTTAGAAATTGGGATCTCCCTAGTATTACTAATAACTGTGAGTTTGTAGTAGTCTGGGCTTGGTAGCTAACACATGGAGGGCACTTCTGCCCCTGAGAATGTATATCTATAAGCCCACTGAATGGTTTGATAAATAAGCCTTAGCTAATGGAAGTCTTAGTTATGGCATGATTTTATCTCTTTTTTTAAAAGGATGTCTATGCTATTTTAGAGAGAAAATATAAAAAATCTAAGAGTAGGAATTTTTTTTCTTCTTTTTATCACTCATCCAATATATTTCTTTAAAAAGGATCTCAATACTTGCAGCATAGTTAAGCATTCACTTCAAACTAAGAAAAGAAGAATAACTCTCTAGAAGAATACTTGATAGCTTTTAAGTAACGCTCTCACTTAAAAGTATTCTACCTTACAAATCCAACTGGACTGGAGGATGTACAGTGGTACAGATAGGAACTGGAAACACAGGGAACCCAAGGCAGTTGAACCTTTCAATTCCAGTGGTGAGAAGGGCGAAATTGGGAGGGTGGAGGGGAGGTGGGTTATGAAGGGGGAACTGATTACAAGGGTCTACATATAGCCCCATGCTGGGCAAAGGACTACAAAAAAGTGAGTAAGCAGGCATCGGAGGGTGTAAGATATGACAAAAATAATAATTTATAAATTATCAAGGTTTCATGGGGGTGGGGAGAGCAGAGAGGGAGAACAAAAATGAGGAGCAAATACCAGGGGCTCAAGTAGAAAGCAAATGCTTTGAGAAAGGTGAGGGAAACAGAAGTACAAAAGTGCTTGACACCAAGGATGTATGTGTGCATTGTGATAAAAGTTGTATGAACTCCCAATAAAATGATTTAAAAAAATTAACAGACTTAGTGTTAGAAGGAGGGAGTGGGGGAGGAGGGGGAGAAGGAACTGAGATAGGGAACCAATCACAATGAGTGATACATAATCCACCGTCCACTTCACCCTGAGTGGGATAAACAACAGAAACATGGGTGAAGGGAGACAGTGGTCACTTTAACATATGAACATAATGACAATTTATAGTGCATCAAGGGCTCACGATGATGGAAGGTGGGGCAAGGGAGAGGAAAATAGAGGAGCTGAAAAAAAAGTAAAAAGAAGAACTGATATCAAGGGTTCAAATAGAAAGTAATGTTTAAATATTGATGATGGAAACACATGTACAAATACAATCGATGTATGCATTGTTATAAGAGTTGTAAGAGTCCCCAATAAGATAATCTTTAAAAAAAATAAATAAGATCGGGGGAAATGTTGATAGGACAGTAATGAGAAATTACTGGTTTTGTGCATAGCAATTAGCAGGATATCCATTTTCCTTACATTGAGTCAAAATTCATAGTGAAGGCTACAATCCTTGATCTTCTTCAGCAAGTTCTTGAAGTCCCTCTCCCTTTCAGCAAGGAAGGTTGTGTCATCTGCATATTGCAGGCTGTTAATAAGCCTTACTCTATTTCTAAAGCCACATTCTCATTTATGTAATCCATCTTCTGTGATGATTTGTTCAGTAATATTAAAATTAATTATACCTAAAACTAATTTGATCATTAAATTAAATTGAAATGGGAAATAAAATTAAGCTTATTAATTTTTTCTGGTTTATATTAACTCACAGTCACCCAAACTTTTTACAAGGAAAAGCTAGATATATGGAATCAATAGAATCACATGTGAAATAATAAATAGATGTAAAATAGAGGAGAGGCTAAGAACCACAATGATTGGCTTAAAATACAAAAAGAATATTGTCTGTGCATGTATAATCAGTGTTTATGATAATATATCAAATAGGATGATTAGAAATAGTTAATGCCATAACATGGAAATATATTAGATCTATTATATTTTAAACCAGTAAGCAAAAAGGAGCACTACAACACGCGAGAGAAGCACACAGAAAATCAGAAAAAGACTGAGGATTCTGAATCAGAATGAATAAAATTAGCTAAACCAATACATTTCTCTTCAATTCTACAATGACAAAGAGGTAAGAATCTGTATTACAGTCATTTTATGCTTAATTTATTATGATACATTTATAGTTTTTAGGGCATGTTCAATTTTCATATCACAAAACATGTATATATTACACCTTTTCCAAGATCAATACTCAGTCATTTGTTGCTGCTATTTTCTTAGTTGAAACAAAAGCAATTAATGTGTCATCTAATATAGAATATAGTATGAATTTTGAGCACTTCATTTTATCATAACACATTCAGAATTTGGTGCTAAAACAAGTTAAATCCATGGTAATTCTGTTTTCTATATTATCAGTCACTACAATTATAAGCAGAATGTTGATTTTTTAAAGATACAATTATTTTAATTAAACAAAATAACATCTCAAGCCATAGGTATTTATATATGTATACATATGCATATGTCCATATATATACATATGTGTAATGATCTAATGGTATATAATGCTTGCTCAGAAAACTAAAAAAAAAAATCCTCAAAGAAATGTTTCAAGTGTGAATTTACCGACAAAATTGCATTTCCACTTCAAACAAAAAAGTGTTCTTTATATTCATGAAAATTCTCATTTCCATCTGTACAGATAAGCAAACTTTAACTTGATTCAATTTCACTCATTTTCCACCTACTTCAATCAAAAGTAAGCTAAAGTGTTTTTATTATTTTTCCATCAAAGTTGTTCAAAGTTACCATAGGAAGTTACCAAACTTATTTTTCTAAAATTCTGTATTTATATTGCTTCATTTAATATAGTTTCCAAGTAAAACCAGAAACATTGATGCTAAAATTTAAACTTGAGATTTTAAAGTCCTGATTTAAAGTTTATTTTAAAAAGCCTAAAAACGCTCTACTGATATTCTAGAAGAATACACACAATCCTTCCTATGTCATTATTTCCAAACGAAAAGGACTAAAATTAAAATATTTAAACATTTCTCAATTTTTTCAATTTTCTTGCAAGTTTTAATCAAACAATAAGTAAGCAATAATTCAATACTAATATAAATGACACAATTTGAGAACTATTGTCATTCATGGTGTTTGCATACCTTCAGAAATTAATTTGTCTCAGTGCTCTTCTATTCTCTGAGATTATGCTAGAGACATAGCTGTAAGCTTTCTTCTATTGAAATGTCATGGAATGGGGGCAAGGAACAAAAATACAAGCACATTAAAAATGCACAAATAGATACAATATATAAATTTCATATGACAGAAAATATTGCTATACAGAATAATGAGAGATGAAATTTAATATTGTCAAAGAATGCTAAATTGAGACAATTATATATACATAGAATTATCTAAGATTATTTAGAGCCAAGAAAGTACTTATTAGAAGAAATGATCATTTTTCCCAAAATAAATTTAAGCAGAAAGAACTGGGTTTTTTTTTCTTCTACTTTGCTAGAAAAAAGGCTCTTTTGAAGTCACGGAGGATGAATAAACTCCAAATCTATTGACTTGACATGATCAGTAAACTTTGATAAAAGCAAAAACAATTCATTTAAAAAGCAACCAATAGATTACCTGGGATATTATGTTTCCTTAAATGCTATCTTTATGGATCAACTTCATATCAGCAATAAAAATCAGACGAGAATCTTAGTTGATAAGAATGAACAGAAATGCATAAATCAATGATTGCAACCAATTTTGCTCATTTGTACATATGTAAATTATTGAAATGTTTTATATTTGATGTATATACCCTTAAAAACAACAAAGCAAATAAAACAAAGGAGGGAAAAATCTAATATTTTCCATTCTATTTTTTTAATATAGATTTTATTGGGTGCTGTTTGTTTCGGCGGCACATATACTAGACTTTATTGAGGGCTCTTACAACATTTAATACACCATTTGTATTAATCATATTTGTACACATGTTGCCACATTCATCTACATTATGTACTTGAACCCCTCCAGCATAAGCTCCTCTTACCCTCTTTCCTCTAGTTCTTTATTTCTTTAACTCCAGCTCCCCATATTTCCCTTTCCCCCTTTTCCACTCACATGAACTTCCAATAATTTACAAATTGTCATTACCTCTTCATATCTTACACTGTCTAATGTGTCACTTCACTCACCCAGCCCCCGCCGTTGTCCGCACCCCAGAGAGGAGGTCACATGTAGATCTGAGAAATTTGTTCCCCCTTTCTACGCCACCATTTCTCCACCCTCCCAGTGTCACCATTCCCCACAAGTTCAAGGGATTATCTATCCTAAATTTCCACGTTTTCAACTCCAATGTGCATCCCCTGGTCTAGACAAATCTGTCTGGCAGAATTGGCATAATAATAGTCAGTGGGAGGAAGCATTTGAGAACATTTCATTGCTACTACATTCTACCTAGATTGGCTCATCTCTTTGCTACAACCCCTCTGTAAGAAGATGTCTCTTCATTTATTGATGGACTTTGGGTCCCCAATCTGAAATCCCCCTCATTTATAATGATATATTTTTTAGGTCTTTGATGCTTGATACCAGACCCCTTTGACACCTCGTGGTCATACAGACTGTTGTGCCTCTTCCACGTGGGCTTGCTTCTTAGCCAGATGGCAATTATCCCATTCTAAAATAAAACAAAAGAAATAAAATTCTATCCATCTTCCAAAGGGACTTTTCAAGCATCATGGTGTATGTAATAAAATAATATCTCCATCAGTAAAACCAGACAAGTTACCACAGTTATTATTAAGATCTTTGAAGCTATCACCAAAGAGAGTAATGTAGAAATTGAAGAATTCGATAACTTCAATCTAAATTTAGTCAAACACCCAATCAAGATGAATTGATAACTACTATTAATTGTAATGTAAAAGGTGGAAAGAAAAAAGGAAGGATATGGAAAATATGGCCTTGGGGATAGCTAGGAATCTGGAGATTATATGAATCATTGGTCTTGTGAAAATTTAAATGGTGAGGTTTTGCAGTATTTCAGATGTTTATACATATTCACCTCAACAAATAGAACACACGTGCTTCAATTTGACAATATCTATGTACAGAAAAGACGATAAAGATTAACAATTTCAACCAAAATGTGGCCTAGAGACAACTGTGCAGCAGATCATTTCTCATATGCAAATTCATGTTGACATTGAAGAAAATTGAAACAAATTCAGAAGAGACAAAGGAAAAACTTGAGTATATGCCAACCAAGTTATAGACAAACTTAGGATCAAATTAGACACATAAGACATTCATGACTGAAGACCAGATAGGTTTGGGGATGACATCAAAAATATTATACAAAGGGAAAAGTAAAGGTCATTAAAATGATTGTAAAGAAAGGAAAGAACAAAGTGTGTGTTAGAGGGACTGAAATATACTCTTTAATATAGAATTGTTAAAGAAAATGGAAAACATTTATTTGAGAGAGGGCCAGAGAGTGCTTCTACATTTAATGATAAATAACTTTCTAATTTAGGAAGAAGACAATCATTGTAAAGTATTTCTCAGGAAATCTTTATATTAAGTTAAAATGTATACTAATATGATTTTATTACATATACGAGTAGAACATGGGTCAATTCATGTATCCCTCTCTTAGGCAAGCTTGCCATTGTCATATATCTATTATAAATTATATGCATACTACCCAGATTTTATTTTCCTAATTTGGGCCTATTTTTGATAGTTATATTTCAAATGGAGGAAACAAGTGAATTGTGACAGTTACAGAATTTGATTTTCAACTTGATAAAAGAATAAAGTGGAGTCAATCGGGTCACAGATTAATGGTCCTTCCTTGTGGACATGGCCTTCTCATGAGGATTCTGGGAACTTCTCTTCCACCCTAGTTGCAGGTCTCTCTCTCTCTCTCTCTCTGTCTCTCTGTCTCTCTGTCTCTCTCTCTCTCTCTCTCTCTCCACCTTCCTCTTAACAAGTCACACGGAGCCATGATGGTGGCCGTCAAAACTCTGGAGATGTGTCCACTGCTGTTGGATCCATAGGATCCACACACCAGCCTGGGGTCGATCGTCCTGCATTTGGCATCATAGCTGTGCTGCATGAGTCTTAAGAGGAATTCATGGGCTAATATTGGACATATGGGCTAATATAGAATTTATGGACGTGACCTGGACTGGATTGGGCTGTGATGGTTTATTGATGCATAATTGCTTCTTGATATAAAGTTCTCTCTTACACATATACGATGTGGGAAACTAACACTAAGGGAAATATGACTAGGAATATGTTCCTAACTTATAACAGAGGGAATCTGGAAGGTTAGTATTCCACAATAGGAAAACCACCACTTTGTTAAATTAGAGATAAATACACAATCCTACTTGAAATATCATGTGTGTCAGTCCAGGTAGAGTAGAAATTTCATAGACACACATATAGATATAAGGAAAGGTTTATACAAGAAGAACAGGACATTGAGCCCAGTTCAGTTCAAAGTCATAAGTCTAATATTGACCCATATTCCCGAAATCAGTTTATAAAGTCTCCTTCTGTCTCACGAAGTCACAGGTTAGTAGGTGCAGAATCCCGGCTCTGGCAGGGGTCTCCGCATGGCTCCTTGCTTCCAGGGCTCAGGGTCCATCAACAGCAGAAGCAACTCATCGCTGGCAGAGGTCTCCATGTGGCCACCCCAGCTTCAGAGGTCTGACTCCATCAGGACAAAGCCACGTGATCTCTCTGCCGGTTCCTGCAGTTTCTGGGACACTGCCATGTTGTCTTGTCTGTGATTCATCGTCTCTGAGAGTAACTCCAAACAACCTGGGAGATAGCTACTCATCTTCATGAGGGAAAGATCGCGAGATTTCCCAGAAGTCTCAGGAGAAAGTCATGAGCACATAGAGGCCTCATTGTCTATTCAAAGGCTATCTCCAGATTAACAGGCTAGACTCCAACCCCACATTTCAATCATAAAATTAACATAAGCACATGACTGCCACATCATGTTGACAGATTCTGCCATAACAACTAAACTATCTTAAAGTGTGCACATGATTGATTCTATCTACTATAGAAGGAAGCAATCTTGCTTGTCTCATCCTATCAAGGTAACCATTCCCCCAATGCTGGTATTAGGTTTCCTCACCTGGGAACTCAGGGACTTTACTGTGGTTACCACCCACCTTGTGATGTATGTAACTACTGAAAATCCATGTCTTATGGCTATCTATAAATATCCCAAGAGAGTAAAGATATTCTTTCTCACATGTCATCTTCTTGGTGTACCACCAAGAAGAACTAAGATAATCATACTACTATTTATTGTGTCTGACTTCATGCTTTTACTGTCTCTCCTATTTTCTATGACTGTACCTTTCTATAACCTTTCTATATTAACATCATACAATTGTACTTACAGACCTTTCCATTGTTAGAGGCTGCTTTCCTCTGACATCTGCGTGTCAATGAATTTGTTTTTCTAGTTAACCCAGTCTGACACATGGATGCTTTCTTGGACTTCTGATTAGAAACAAAAAATTGAGAAACATTGCTTATTTATAAACAAAATGAGAATCAAACAATGCATCTTCCATGCCATACTTATTCTCTACTTTTTCTCTAGGTTTTATAATCCATTACAATGTCAACACAGAACTCAAGGAGTGCTCATGGGTATTTTGCCATGGTATAAGTTAGTGAAATTATAAAATAAAATTCTGATTTTAAAAGAAGATAATCTCTTATACAGGTTATCATGCAGGTAAGACATGGTCAAGAAGGAATTGTTCAATCAGGTAATGTTATAAAACTCTTTAAAAGTTGATACTACATACCCAAAGCGTAGGTCTCTCTGTGGTAAACCTCAACCTGAAGTCATTCAGCTGAATCTCCATGAATCAGCAAATGCAGCTGCCCAAATCAATTGTCCAAAGGCACTCCACTCAGCAAATTTCAACCTGAAAGCACTCAGCTCCATAGTAAGGACACTGCTCCTTCAGTAAAGTAGCCCAATGCACCATCCTCCACATGCCAACCTCCTACCCCAGAGTCGTCAGCGTTCCTTGCTCTGGGAGAAGACCACATCTGAGCTCCCTGCTCTGGCGCTTATGCTGCTGCTCAAGTTCACTGTGCCGAGGTCTTATGGGGCCAGAAGACATGCTCCACTCCCAAGTCTTCCTGGTGTGAAATTTGCCCCCTCCTACTTTTCTGAGGTTCATTAGTATGTCAGTCACATTGAGTCCTCTTTTAAGTGCCTGTTCCACCTTACCCTGACCCATGCAGGGGAAGTTCATTTATTAGGAGTTGTAGACTTTTACTGGAAGAGCCACGTTAAAACATTCACTGCCCTGCACAAAGCACGAAACCTAACTTCCATGATCTGTAGCTTTCTCATAGGTAGTATAGTGTATAGTATAGGAATCAAAATATATAAACAAAATAATGTATATAAAAGCATTTCCAATTTTTTTGATATAAAGTTATTTATTACACATATATGAGTAAACCTGTTTTGCCTCTCTAGAAAACTGCCTAATATAGATATTATGCACACTGATGATGGGACAGTATCTAAACACATGTAGCATATATCCCAAGTAAAAGGCCATGTAGTGGTGTTTCTGAAATTGGTGTCATTTTTGATGCTAAGAAAGAGGAATTGGCCTCAAGTTTTGAAATCCACTTGTGAGTTAATTATGAAAAGGTGCTTTATCTTTCAGATCAGAGCTTTCTAGTACTACAGTTCTTGGTTTAATTCAGCGAGACATTATTTCAATGGGAAATGTTAATAATCTCATCCAATTTTAAATTAAATTACTGCTCATAGTGTATGTGAAACTCTACGACAGAGAAGCATGTGGTTGTTGACATCTCTTTGACTTTGAGTGTGGGCAGTAGTGATGAATGTATTAAACATGGGCTCCCTAAAACACTAACCATTATTATCACTAATCCAGTGCTTTTCATAGCAAAATGCGAGCCAATTAGACAGAGCCTGAAAAACAAGTTCACATACTTTCCCATTTTGAAAACAGTTAATGGTCTCAAAGTGCTGTGTATTTTTCTTTATGAATAATATGTACTTTTTGCAGATATGGGCTTTAATCTTTTAATAGATTTTTCCCAACTATATTAGTTACACAGCTTTTGCACCTGTTTTCACAGCTAGTGTTAATTACTGTGTTGTCCAGATTTATATTTTGAATTACATTGTAATATTATATTTATCTGTGCTTGTTATTAGTACTTAATTTGACATCATAGGGTAGAATTACACATTTGATCTGATGTTATGCTAATCTTATTTATAATTTATGAAAACCTGAGCAATAATATGCTTTAATATGATGTTCTCTGTAGGTCCTAGAAGAGACATGCTTTTTCATACTTACTTAACCTTAAACTGTGTAAATTATTCAAGAAGCTGAACTATATAAAGAAAAAGACAATATCCAGGTTTAAGGGTGGTTCATTGACAACCTGGCTGATTGAAATGAAGAGAGCTTGAAAAATATTTGAGGGGGGGATGTGGTACTTTATTCTCTCTCATATCAGTTTAAAGTTTAGTCTATTTCACCAAAACAGGAAAAAAAATCTAAATTCAACTAGGCAGACATTCTCCACCTCCCCCCTCTTCCTCCAGCACTGCCATCTTCTATTATATAATCCTTCACTAGTAAGTGAAAATGTTACTATTAAGAGTAAATGCTAAATAAATAATTCAGCAAGTATACTGAGACTCTGTGTATATGTTGGGATACAAAGGATAGACATTCACCAAGTTAGGGCCTGCAACATGTTGTCCTCTGTTTTCCTCAGATCCCTAGGGACTCTCCAGTGATGTACAGACAAGACTGGAAGTGGCTTTCTTGAATTGACAGTTAATTTTATAATAAAATATTTTATTTAGGGTTCTTACATCTCTTATCATAATCCATACATTCATCCAGTGTGTCAAGAACATTTGCACATATGCTGCCATCATCATTTTCAAAGCATTCTCTTCCCACTTGAGCTATTGATATCAGCTCCCCATTTTCCACTCCCTCTCCCTCCATCATGAAACTTTGATAAATTATAAACTATTATTTTCATATCTTACATCCTCCTCTGTCACCCCTCACCCACTTGTTCAGACTCCAGGCAGGGGTTCTAGGTTAATCCTTGCAATTGGTTCCTCCTTTCTCCCCCCACTACCCCCTAATCCTCCTGGTATTTCTACTCTCATTTTTGGCCCTGGGTGGTTATTGATGCTGTATTCCCTTTGTCCCCCAACCAATCATGTCTATGAATGTAAAAAATAGATATCATTTGGGTTGTTTTCCACCTGGAATTGCTTTATTGGGTTTGTTTTTAACTTTTCTATCCAGTTTTACTTGCAATTCTGATATCTCCTTTTCCCCATGTTTCTTTTATTGCTTTCTTCTGCACATAATTTGTTTCTAGATTTTTCTGTTCCCTCCTCCCCTCTTTCTTCCTTCCCCACCTCCAGTTCTTACTGGTCATGTCCAATTTTGTGGTACCAGATTTGGTCCCTGTCCATTTCTTAGTCCTTAAAATCATTAGATGCTGAGAAATGCTGTCTATCTAGGAGAGATATGTTGCCACGTGATGCTCATTCACCAAATCAGATTTCAAGGTGACTCCGTCTGATCACCAGGCTTAACTTATGAAGCACAGGCACTGAAGACATTCATGGCAAGCAAACTCTTTGTCTGATGGGAGGCAACAGCATGACGCATGAGCTTATGAAGACGCTGAGCTTTTCTCTTGCCCTCCATTCAAGAATCCTGGATGATGGGTTTCTTCCAGTAAGCACTGAACTAGCTGAGGGCAGTGGTGTTGTATCTATTGGCTGCAGGTCAAATGTAGGCCAATGCAACAGGATACAGTGCAGTGCCATATCCCTGGAAACAGACCCTGCGTGGCTCATCTTGTAGGATGGTGTCCAAAAGTTGTTCTCTGAGTCATGCTATGTTTCTGGAGTGATAGATACTTTGGTTCTTTGTTTTGCACACTGAAATAATTCACATCCAAGTTTGTTTTGCAATCCAAGTAGTCTTTTACAAAGAATGGGACAAGTTTCAGGTCTTACAGTCTCAAACAGGTCCACAACTGGGCACAAACAACCATGTGGAAAAGAGTGCCCACACTTGTAAAATTTAGGCGGTTACCTTGGAGGCCACAAGTCCAAGACCCTACAGGGTAAAGAGCATGTGGGTCCAGAGACCTTGGGCACAGAGTAAGTCAGGAATGTTTGCATGTTTGCTTGCAGAGGAGAGTGAGATCCAGAGACATCCCCCCCAACTTCTTTTGACCTGGAGCAGGGTAAGAGAGCAAGGTCATAAAGAAACTTAGTTACTCCATTAACTCAACTGCTTTATTATATATTGCTTTTGTTAGTCTGGGTAAATGATAGAAGGTAATCCATAATCATGCATATGTATATGAGAGAATTTTATACAAAGGATGATTGCACATTACAAAACCATGTCAAGCCAGTCCAGTCCAAGGCCATATGTCTGATATTGGCACATATTTTGATACCAATCTGTAAGTCCTTTTCGTACTCACAAAGCACATACAATGAAGCCAAATACAGGATTATCACAAGTCAATGGATGGAAGATCTTTTAATTCAGTGGTCTTAATTCAGCACAACTTAGTGCTGGCAGGGGTATTTCTGTGGTTTCTCTGGTTTCAGGAGTCTTGTCTCCCAGGAAGCCTTGTGTCATGTCAGTGGATCATCTCGGAGAAAGTGAACTGAGAGAGATAGTGTCTCCTGCCTCCACGAAGAAAGTGCCAGATTTCCCAGAAGTCTCAGGAGAAGGCCTTGCCCACACAGAAGACTCATTGGCTATGATCCATTTGACAGACTAGACTCCACCCCTTCCCTCTTAATCCTCAAATTGGAAAATGATTATATGCCTATCACATTGGTGTACACATTTTCTGTAAATGTGTAATTCAGTTATAGAATTTTATATATTTCAAGGAGTGAGCTATACATATTACATAATTCACTAGTGTTATATAATTTGCTGGCAGTTATTCATGTTGAAATGCACTATAAAATTGGCTTTTTTTCATGAAAACATAACACTGACCATTCTTTAGTCACCTTCACAATCATTTCTACGCCTGTGCCCTTATTCTACCAATAGAATCATCCCACTCTATGGAAGCTCTTCTTTATTTTTTAACCTTCTATTTTACTGGTCAATTATTGGTTTTCTGATAACATATGTGAAATATAATGAATTCTGAAAATTTTCACAGCGAAGGAACATTCTGGTTGTACTCCTTCCCTGACATATTTGTTCCTTCTTCTCATAGTTCATTTAATGTTCTTCATCAAATGCATCAATTCCCCTGAATCTATAGTCCAATTTTTTTTTTGGTGGGCATCACTGCCCTCCAGTGGTGGGAGCAGGAGGCCCAGCCTCACTGCTGGAATTGAACCTCCGTCCCAGTGGACCGCAGTCCAGCGCCCAACCACTATGCCACCGGGGCTCTGCCCCCCATAGTTCAATTTTAAGGGTTATTTATAGATCCCCTTGCAGTTATTTGTACATATAAGGTATGGCAGTGATGCACACATTCGCATTCTTCATTTTAGCAATTTCAGTTTTCTGCTTCCCCCTCTTTAATGATGCTAGATAATTATTTCAGTTGTGCCAAGGTTGTAAAAAATTCAGATTTGAGGCTCATTATCTCCCTTTATTATTTTTCTCTTCTTTATCTTATTGGAGGAAAGGTTGGGGGTCTTCTACCCGCATTAAGAAGTGCAGTTTTGAGAAATCCCATGTGTTCTTCCCTATCGAGTTCCTGTATCTTAGCGTTGATGACCCTGAACTGAGCTGAGTTTACACATCCCATTGCTTCTAGACTTGTATTTATAATTATGCTTACAGTCATTTGGGGTGGTGTCAGTTATTCTTCCCTTTAATGTTTCATTCATTGAGCTAAATGTTAAGTTATGAATTTGAGATTGTTACATTTTTTTATTTTAAAGTCATGACTTAACAGTGATAGAATTGCAACTGCATAAAGTGATTGATTCTGGTTTATACTCCTCTAATTTTTCTAGATTTTTGGCTACTTTGATAGGTCATTAATTTCATATCTATTTTGTTTTAAAACTATAACATTACTATGTTTAAGTTTTCTATATAACAACTAATCTGACTGTAACATAAATTATGGTATGTTTTATGTGTACTCATTATAAATTATCTTCACATTTAATTTGTAATTTGCATTCTTACTTGCTTATTTAGTACCATGTTCATTTCCCATCAATATATGCATTTCATTAATTTCTACCATTGGTTATTTCTAATCACTTTCTATTTTAACTTAAAAGAGATTTTAATGACGTCACAACATAAGACATACATGCAATATCATTTTAATTGTAGGAGATAAAGTAAAGGTTAAAAAAATAAAACACTAGTGTATGATCTAAGAATCTGTCTCTTCATCCAAACAACTCTCAAATTCAACTATGGAAAAATTCTGGAGATAAAAACTTCCGTATTCAGTATAGCAAACTGTCCTGGCCCGCGGGACTTTCAAACGTGTATCTCTGGGTCCGGAGACTGGAAGACAAAGAAGACGCGAAGAATGGAGGCAAAACAGGATTCTGATCAAGCCTCCTTTATTGGGGCAAAACTCAGGGTATATAAAGCCAATAGTCAGGAGTAAAGGTCACAACTTATGCTAATGAGGTAGAGTCAACAGGGGCCAATCCTGGATGAGTGCCAAATAAAGGAAAAAGGGGCATGTATGTTAATAAGGGTGATAAGGGGTGAGTCTTTCAGCCAATATTGGCAAAGGTTTATCAGGAACATCACTGTAGCGGAACTAGGTGTCCTTTGTGCGTCTGGTGTTCTTTGCTAAAGCCCTGGGGCAGAAGGGATTGTTTGCAGAGCAAACAATGGCCTTTGGATCTGGCTCTCCACATGTCCCCCTTTTTTGTATTAATAGGGGTAGGCGGAAAAAACCAATTAGCTGATGCGGGAGGTATGCCTGTCTTAGGTTGGCCTGCAAGCACGCTGTCCTTACCCGTCATTGGTCCTGGGAATGCCAATGTACGCGCAAACCCAGGCCTGTCTTAGGTTGGTACAGCTGCCGTTAGCTCTTACCCATCATTGGCTAGCCAGCTCAGCGCGCACGTGAGGGAGGTCAGTGGTCACAGTGTGCCTGAAAGGACTGCCTAGCATTTCCAACCTGTGATAATGTACCTGAATTGGTTTCTCCTGCACGGATTCTATTTGCTGCTTGATGAAGGCCATAAGCTTGTTGAAAAGAACCGGCCCCAGGGAAACGACAACTAATAAGACAATGATAGGAGAAACAATTGGAAGCAAAGCAGAGAATAAAGGGGAGCTCCACCAAGTATCGGTTTCAGTGTTTAACCGGCGAGATTTTAGCAGTTCATCGCTGATCTTATTCAGTTCTCGGACGCGATCTTCTACTACACCAGATTCATTGATGTAGTAACAGCACTCTTTATTCAGGAACAAACATGTGCCTCCTCTATCTGCGGTGAGAAGATCTAAGGCTCATCTGTTTTGTAGAGCCACTTGTGCCACTGACGTGATCTGACATTGAAGGGATGCGAGTGACTCGGATGACGCGTCTATGGTCAGTTGGATGTGCAGGGACAAATCGTTGTTGGAAATAACTGAATGCACCAAAGCTCCGCTACTAAACCCAACAGCTACTGCTGAAGAGGCCAAAGAAAGACCCACTAATACAGGAAGAAACACTGCCCTTCTATAACGAGTAACACTGAATTATTGAAACATGGCCACAAACTCCCCCTTGGTGTAAACAGTAAGCTGAGGTACTAATGTAACAGGCAAACATAACATATTAGACATCGAATTATTTAGTTTTTTTATCCAAGGTACCATTGCACCAGAAAAAAAATCCATTGGGCACACATAAATGCTGAACAGGTGGGGAGGTTATATTACAAAATTGAGAGGATGCATTAAAATAACAAGAAGGAACTTGGATGCTGTTGGGAAGTAAGAACAAGGGAACTTGTGGGATAGATGCAAAAGGTGAACATTTAAAAAGATTGAATTGAGAGTGATTGGGCTGAAAAACAGGTATAGCCGCCAGAGGTGCTCTTCCCAGAGTAGCGCACATAAAACAATTTTTATTAATAGGTGAGTTGGTAACATTGGCCCATACTAGTGCCTCTTGCAAAAGAGCCAGCCAGGAAAATGGGCCAGGTAAGGCATGTACAGTGGTTTGTAGCTCCTGTTCCTGGTATTGGATGTGTTGATGAATGACTGATTGTACTTGAACAATGGTTTTCCAAATATAAATTTTAGAATAAGGATATTCATCCCAATACTGGAGATACCAGATGCCAGGGACTTGACCAGTCCACCGATCATGATTTGGTTCAGGAACAGTAATCACATATTGGGAGCCTGTCCAGGAGAAAAGCCTTTTGGTGAAGTCAAGGGCCCTGGTGTGTACGTGATGAAGTCGGCAGGATTTCCATGGACAACCAACATTTTCCTGAACCCAAGAAGTATTACAGGAGAGTTTAAATTGATCATAAAGAAAACAAAGTAATCCCTGCCTTCTCATCCCTTGGAAATGCGTTCAGGCTTAGAATTTTTATAAGATCCTGTAAAGTGCATAAAATTAAGAGTTAAAGGGACAGGACAGCCCATGGGAGGGCAAGTTGTAGTGGCCAATATAGTACCACGGGACTGGCCCACAGGAATTGACAATGGGTTGGGCACACCACAGGGTGGGTGCCAGTATAATTTCCAGAAAGAAAAAACTTCCAAGCTATTGGTGAAGTAATCTTATTGTTTGGTGCCACATGGGTAGTAACAACAGTCCAAGAAAAACAAAACAAAGTTGCAAAAAAGGAAACAAAAATTTGCACAATCATGATCAATGCTTAACTAATTGCTTATACTGGGCACCAACTAACTCTAACTTTTAAATTTCAAAACAATTTATAAAAATAAAAATAAAGCAATATAAAAGGAAGAAAACCGCAAGAGTGAATCATTGAGAAAGATTCCAGTCTTCAGGTGCGGTAACAGCCAATCCCAGGGCAAATACTAGCACCAAGGGGACGGTGCCCAGCAATGTGAGGTTAAGACACTGTCTAGTCCACTGCATCTGTAAGAGAGAATAAAAATATTCTCAGGAGGACGTTTCCTTCCTGGACAATAATTGGTTATCAATTTGTTTTACCAGTTGTTCAGGTAACCATCTGGCAGCATTATATTATTGAGAGAATACAAAAACAGATCCTCTTCCCCAAATAAGCACGGGATGTGGTCCATGCCAGACATAGTCAATGGGGTCTTTCCATTTGACCATGGCAAACTGATTTTGCTTACCACTGTGCCAAAAGCGGTCCGCAGCTGCCTTACCGTCTTTGTCCAACATGAGAAAGTTTTTCACAAAAAGCACATGGCACAATACATTGCGCGGTGTGTTTTTGTTAGAACACCAATCAGTGCCCTTGACTTTGAAAATCATGGTTTTTATGGAAAGATGAGCTCTTTCTACCATACCCTGACCTTACGGATTGTAAGGAATACCGATTATGTGCTGTATTTGTAATGTAGCACAAAACCTTTGAAAGGCCTTGGCAGTATAACCTGGACCATTGTCAGTTTTAATTTGCTTAGGCTTGCCCAGTATAGAAAAGCAATGTAAAAGATGGGCTATATTATGCTTAGTAGCCTCTCCCGGCTGTAGAGAGGCAAGTATAAACCCACTGAAGGTATCAATGCAAACATGGATGTACTTTAAGGTGCCAAACTCTGAATGATGAGTAAGTCCATTTGCCAAAGAAGGTTTGCCATAAGGCCTTTTGAAATAACTCACAAATGAGGTACAGGAAGGTGGGTAACACAATTGTTACAATTTTTGACAATTTGTCTAGCTTGTTCCCTAGTGATTTGAAACATAAGCCTTAAAGTATGAGCATTAAGGTGAGGTAAATTGTGGGCCTCCTGTGCTAAAGACACCTTATTGGTTACAGTAGCTGCTGCAATGGCAATTGTTTGGGTGGCTGCGTCAGTCACTTTATCTCCTTCCACAAGGGGTCTGGGTAGGTCCGAGTGTGCTCTGACGTGGCCCCAGTAAAAAGGGGCGGTTCTTTGTAATATAAGTTTTTGACATGTGGCAAACAAGGTTGCTGCAGCAGAAACAGGCTTAAATTGGGCAACAGTTTCTAATAATGGTATAGAATTGGCTAAGTATATGCTATCAGTACATATATTTAAAGATATTTGAGGGACTCGGGAGAATACTTCAATTAGAGCTTGCAATTCCACCAATTGTGCCGAGGTATGATTAGTGATAACTCTGAAAGTTTGGTTATTGATGACATAAGCGGCTGTACCATTTGAAGAGCCATCAGTAAAAACCAAATAAGCATTACTTAAAGGTTGTGACCTAGTTACTTTAGGAAATGCTACAGCATGTAATTTGCAAAATTGAATGAGCTTGTTAGGTGGGTAATGGTTGTCTAGGACTCCTAAAAATGAAGCTCAAGAAATAGCCCACTCGTCTGAGTTTTGAAATAGCCACGTAAGTTGTCCTTCAGTGTAAGGTTGTATGATAATAGCAGGATCAATACCAAAATATTTTCGACTATTTGTTCTGCCCAAAATGATTAAATCAGCAACGGTCTCATAATAAGGTTTAAGGGATTTGCTTGGTGACAAAGGCAAATGTAACCACATAATGGGATTATTTTGCCAAAATAACCCTGTAGGTGTGATTTGTGTATTGAATATTAGGAGTTGTAAGGGTAAGGGATAACTAATTTGTGTTACAAACTGGTGGGCTATTGCTGTTTCTACTACTTGTAATACTTGCAGCACTTGAGGCGTAAGGCTGCGGGGCGAC